>JAGSMP010001164.1:0-79794 GCA_029286625.1 Parnassius orleans | reverse complement strand
CTGGTAGTACCAATACCAGTAAGTAAGTATTAGATTATTATTTCATTTTTTTATTTCTTCTCTCCTTGTTTTCCCCAGACTCTGGGCATAACAAGTGTAGAAAGGTCGCCGATGATGACTTTGTGTTTACAAGACATTAAATCTGTTTAAATGTGACCAATTTTTTATATCAAGGGAATAAATTTATATTAGGACTGCAAAATTATTAATGTCTTTAGTGAGTTTGCGTGACTTTAGGGTAGGGAGGTTAGTAGCCGTGGCTTGGTAACCCATAGTAAAAGTCGTAGGGCAACTCACATGCTGGCCTGAAATGATGGGCTGGCCCAAGTCGAGGGCTTGTCGAGCCTTAGATGTGTGTGAGTAGTGGCTGCGGCCAGAGCAGAGTTCTCTCTCTTTATATCGCTGCCGAGATGGAGTCGCAAGGAAGAGGAGTGGTAGGCGATATGCCACTGACTATCCTCCGCTACTTTGGCGGGCTGTACCACTGGGTGTTTGAGTGCTCATTTTTTCCTGACTCCATGACTCCACATATCGGCCTGGGGAGTCCGTTGTGCAGGTGAGTAAGAGACCGCGAAGGGCAGTGCGCCTTGCGTTCCTGGTGCGCCTTATCTGAGAAGGAAAAGTGGGAAGAGAAGTCTCAAAAAGGAGGTCCCTCGCTGGTGGGACCGCGGATGTTTGAAAGCGTTTCGTGGTCCTACCAATGTGGCGAAGATGGAACACCATGGGGTTAGGTGCGAGTCCGACATAATCCGTTCTTGCCCCCGCGAAGCAGGTATCCATAAGCTTTTCTAATTTGAAACCCGGAACAAAATCCGTTCTTTACAATGTTCGTTGAGACGTTAGGGTCGTCAATAAAATGTTGCATAATTGTTTCTTCATCGTCAGCCGTAAAACGTCGTGGTCTGCCAGTATCCACTTGATTTCTGTGAATAGTGCCACTTTCACTTAATCGTCGATAGGTAGCTCCGAAGACAGAAACGTGGGCCGGCGATCAGGAAAGCAATGTTGGTATTCTCTTCGAGCCCCAGCAACGTTGCCGTCAGCAAAACCATAACAGTACATGATGTGGGCATATTCTTTATTAGAATATGACGCCATTTTAACTTGTACGCACAAAAACAGTAACAATGAAATAAATGGTCAATAACAGATAACGGTAGCAGCAATAATAACAATAACGATAACGACTGAAAACAATAACAAATGAATTAACGCGATGAAAGTTTATTAGAAGGAAGTTTAAACACGTGCTTGCGCAGCGATAGTAGAAACTAACTAACGAGCGTCGCTACGACTCAATTTAAAATGGCCGTCTGACTTTCTGAATAGTTGTCAACAACCAATCAGACGCCAAGTAACTAAAAGTGTGCAAGTTCGTTCCTAAGAGCAATCATTTTTTGCCGTTCTCTACCTGCGTTACGTAAAAGACCCGTTTATTATTATTATTCATTAATTTTACCGGGGTATTATTACTTTTTTGGACAGCTGATTAAATGGACATATTTTTTTAAATATTTTTATGTTTTATTTCATAGTAATTTTTGAAGTACGTCACATTTTATGATACATTAAGTGCGAAAATAGATTTTTTTAAATTAAAACCCATAATTTTTTATTATGAATACTTTTATACTTTTTATGATTGTATTCGCTTGGTTAAAGCTTTAAGAAAATAAATAAACTTAAAAGAAAGCATACAAAAAAAGGGTTTTATTTTTATTTAGAATTTAATACGAAATTCTGGGTGATTATTGAAAAACCTTTAAATAACGATTTCTTATATTTACGCGAACACTACACATTGAATTAAACTACTTTTACGGATTATATCGCGTTTAATTAACTTATTTTATTCATTCCCGACGTTTCGGGTGCTTTACAGCACCCATGGTCACGGGGGACCACGGAAAACCTTTAAAATCCGTATATCTCAAGACCTGTTAATTTTCGGCCATACATATCGGGGTCAAATTTGTAGAATTTTTCGAATTCCCAGTAACCCTCTATAATATAATTTTTAAGGGGGAGTAAATTAATTAGATTTTGTTGTTTAGTGTTTGATTAATAGACATAGTTTCATAAATTCGTACCTATGTTTTATTGGGCTAAAACATACCTTATAATTATCGCTTACCTAATATTTACAAATACTTACTTAATCAAATTAATAACTTAAGTACAATAACGCATAGGCGTCAATCTTGGCGCATCACTATTCAACCGCTTGCAACTATGTATCAGTATCTGTAGAACATTTGTTTACGCTTGACATAATAAATGGCCATTGAAAGATACGCGCGCTCTATACCTTGCTTATTTGCACTCTAAGTTCTGAACACTCTTATCTATTGTTCTAAGGGGTCCCTCCTAAATATACTCTTTGGCGGTGTCTAACTTTGACAAGTAGATCGCCATACGGATAGGGCCGACGCTTGATAGGTTAAATAACTTTAAATATTGAACAACTTTACCTATTTATTAACTTAAATTATGCATTCAAATTAATTATAAATAAACTGGCAGGGAAAAGATTACCAACAGAAATTGTCAACGACAATGACTGTTTGGCACAGCTAAAGAGTACATAATCAGTACGTTTTAAACGTAACTTTCTAGTATATTATAATAATAATAATATCTGGAACTGGCTCACGAGCCGTAACCCTCGGCCGTTTGGTCTCCCCTGCCGAGGGCTTCCATCTGGTTGGGTTTTTATTTATTTATGTATTTTTTATGTATTTATTTTATTTTATTGATATTCATGTATATTTATCTCTTTCATTTACAATTATATTTTTATACAGCCCAACCAGATGAGAAAACTATATAGATACCCCATAATAATAATCTATGGAAGTTTTCAGTAAGACCACGCTGACAGCACTGGTGAATTGGTCAAATTGTGACAATAAACAACAATTGACATTGTCATTGTCAACTGTCATGTCGTGTTATGTCAAACTAATTTTATGCTGTGCCAGAGCTGATTAAACCTAAATTTTGTTAAAATCAAAGTAATTTGTTGTTGTTTAGAGTGTAGTAATTATTGTTTAGTAGTGTTTTGCCAAAAATGATGACCTTCTCATAAATTAAGGGAAATTTTATTAACAATGGTATTTGAGATATAACTATCGATTAAGTCAGTATATAAAACTCCGTCTATATTAAATAAGATAAGAGAAAATGACGAGTGATCGTGAACGTAGTCGTCACTGCAGCACAGAGAGAAATCGAAGTCGCAGCCGTGATAGGCATCGTAGCGGCAGTCGTGGTAAGCGTCGTAGTCGAAGCCGAGACAAACAACGTAGTCGAAGCCGTGATAAACATCGTAGTCGAAGTCGAGATAGACATCGTAGTCTAAGTCGAGATAAACATCGCAGTCTAAGTCGAGATAAACATCGCAGTCGAAGCCGTGATAAACATAGTAGTCGAAGTCGAGATAAACATCGTAGTCGAAGCCGCGATAGATATCATAGTCGAAGTCGAGATAAACATCATAGTCGAAGTCGAGATAAACATCGTAGTCGAAGTCGAGATAAACATCGTAGTCGGCCGTGATAGACATCGTAGTCGAAGCCGGGACAAAGTTAAACGAGAACCCAGTAGTGACCGTCACAGGAATCGAAGTAAGGAACGGCGTACTGAGAACAACATAACCAGTTGCAAAGAGGACAGTAGAGAAAAAGAAACAAATAACACTAGGGACAGAGAAAGATCACATGTACCACAGAATCACAATCATGAACGTGGTCGTAGCTCTTACAGAGACTTCAATGGTGGTTTAGGTGGACTCGGTGGAGGTATGTATGAATATCATTTTTCTCCACAAAATGAAATACTGCTACAGTTTGATAAATAACTTCATTAGAAACCTGTTTGCAAAATATTTAAGTTTCAGGATTGGCTAGGAGGATATGACTGAACTGAAAATGAAGTCAAGATATCTCTTAATAAAATACAGGGTTATTTTGCAATAACTGGCAAAAATTTGCAGAAAAGGTTCAGAATAAGTAATATAGGCAAATGGTGAAGAAAAATTAATTTAAAAGAAACAATAATTCTGTCCTTTTATTTATTTTAAATTGAAAATGTGTGGTAATGTATTATTTTAACTGATTTTACTGCACAAGCACACATTTGTAAGGGTCGATCGGTAGGCAAAAATGTTGTTGCCCATAAATCACATTCAATTTGGGATAATTCCAAATAAAAGTAGAATTCTTATTTACTCATATTTTCAAAATATGCAATAATGGTATATCATTATTTATATATTTGAACTTAAGTTTAAAATTTGGCTACTCTTTGAAAAATAACCCTGTAACCCTTTCTAGTCCATATAATTATTCTTATTTTATAGGTCTCGGCAGTTGTGGACCTGGACCAAAAGGCAGGTACAAACCACAAGAGGAGGAGTTCTTAGATGCAAGACGAGAGGAAAGGGAGAGAATAGGACAAATTGGAGTTTCCTCAGTTTGGGGAAAGTCACCTTTAAGACCTGAGTAAGTTAATTGTGTGTTAATGTCACCCATAATTCATCTAAATAAAAGACAAAGCTGACAACTTGGAAATAGCAATCACTCTGCTGCACTCAAATGATAGTGCTTTAATTTTAGCAACTCACCTGAAATTGAAAACAACTAAGGGTCCTTATTCTGACTTGATTACAAGAGTAAAATATTATCTTACTAAGAAAAAATTGTCACCAAGGCTGAATCGGCCATGGTAGGAAGCCATCATTAATGAAAATTGTGGATAAATGTGCATCATACTATCAAATTTAGTCAATCAATTTGATAGTGGATATTTCTTTCAAATTTTTGTAATAGACAACAATTCTTTTTTGTTAAAATATTATGATTATATAATAATGTTATGTAAATACTGCCCTAATGCATGTTAGGGCAGTATTTACATAACATTCTGCATGCACTTCAAACTTTGTTATATTTCTATTATTCACATGCAGAGATTCCTCATGATGTTTTCTTTCACCACCAAACATGAGATAAATTAGCACTTAATATTGCAATTAAGAGGATATCCAGGTAATGTTTAGTTTATACAAACATATAATTCTCTCAGAATAATGACACTAGAACAAATATTTTTTCACATTACAACTATCTTGTATGCACTGCTATGTTCCTATGTTTAGGAACCTTCTAAAAATTACTAAAATAACTGAAAACAGTTATACCACTGTTATCAGACATCCAGCAAACAATTTTATAACAAACAAAAAATAAAATAAAAACACAGCCACAAGCCTTCAATTGTTCCTGAACTTTTTTTTTAAATTTTTATTTTTGGAGGAGGAAACAGGGTAATACAATAGAGTCATTTTGTCAGTTTTTCATAAGTAGGTACTTGTCTCTTTTAGTTGTCTAACTTGGTTGTGCGGGCACAGCATTACAGTAATAGAGCATCAATGAAATTGTTAATTTCAGTTTCAATTGCTGATTTACCACTCGGTTGCGGTGATGGAAAACATAAATGTAAGGAAACCTGCATGTCTGAGAAATTTGATAAAAATATTTCAAAGACTTATGAACACCATGCATTCACCAACATGCATTGAAACAGTGTGGTGGACATTTCCTTGCCCTAAAACCCTCTAAGAAATGAAAAGAGGCCTGTGCACAAGAGTATCCTACTCTTAGGCCTTTAAAGTATTGTATAGGTGTAGCTTATAACACATATGAAATAATATTATATAATCAATTTTAAGTTCTGATGAGGAGCTTTCACAACCAAATAACTCTGAAAAGAAGAAAGAGAAGAAAAAGTCCAAGAAGTCGAAGGACAAAGAGGACACAAAACAAAAATTGAAAAAGCTAAAAAAGAAATTAAAAAAAGTGAAAAAGGCACGTAAAAAAGCTAAGAAGAAGAAATCAAAGAGTTCTAGCAGTGATTCTAGTTCTAGTAGTGAAGAGGAAATCTGGGTGGAGAAAGGAAGTGAGTATTCTGTTTAGTTGAAACACATAACTACTCGTTGATTTTTAACTGAATTCAAAAAAAGGAGGATGTACTCAATTCTACTGTATTTTTTATGTGTGTTACATAAGAACTTTTTTCTAGGTGAACCGATTTCAATGATTCTTTATTTGAAAGCTCGTGCTTCTCATGTGGTCCCACATAAATTTGATCAAGATCTGACCAGTAGTTTTTGAGTTATCCTTAATAATGCGTATTTAATTGACTTAGACTACATTGATGATACAATTTTTTTATTTTACCACTTGTCTGATGACAATTATATTTATTCATATTGTATTTCTTGAACACATCATGTGGAAAATGGGTTTACTCACAATGTGTTCCTTTATCGCCAAGAACATGGTAAATTGGTTGCTTAAAATTGTATCCAACAATTTCAGTGGTGCTAGGTGGGGGTAGAACCCTGGTTCACACAAATTTCAAGATATTCCCTAAACTACTAGGGATCTTCAAAGTATTAAATTGAAGAGTTATTATTTATTGACATTGTGTTACACTTATCCCATGTTGGTCTAGAGCTTATAGGTCCCATGTTTATGTAGGACTAGTTACAAAAATAATGTGTCAACAGTGTTACTTGCCTAGCATGTGGTAAAATTTGGTTTGAGATTGTGTAGGCGTTGGGCGAGCCACCTATATATTCATATAATATAGCTGCAGCACGGCTTTACCGTATAGTATGGTTGTAACACAAATGGGTCAGCACCACCGGGGAAGGACCACACTCTCACAGGATACCAGCGTAAAATAGCAGCTTAATGCTGCTGTGTTTCGTATGGTGAGTGTAGAGAACTGGAGACCCTTTTACTGAAAACAAGAGGATAGCACACAGTCCACCTGATGGTAAGTGAATGCTGTGGCCAATAAAATTTCTACATTTGTCCTCGATTAAGAATCAAAATGCAGATGCGTTGTCACACCTGAGGACTAAGATGGAATGCCTTGTTTCCAGTAAAAAGGATCTCCAGTTTTCTACTAAACTAAACTACTGCAACCAAGGCTTAAACAAATAACATTAATATTTTCATATTGTAACTCTACACCTAAAATGTTGCTCTCCCTGATTTTGCAGAGGAGCACGAAATAGAAACCGTTTCACAATCGCGTACAGCAAGCAAGAAGGACGAGGATCTGTGTGCGGAAACTGTGGGTCCAGTGCCGCGTAGTGCTGGCGTTCTGGGTGCGAAGGACTTCGGTCGCGCGTTGTTACCCGGCGAGGGAGCTGCCATGGCGGCCTTCGTGGCGGAGGGCAAGAGGATCCCTCGCCGTGGAGAGATCGGACTCACCTCCGAGGAGATCGCATCTTACGAGTCCGTTGGATATGTCATGAGTGGCAGCAGGTTGGTCATATCTTGTGCTGTATTGTGGTATGCGTATCGATTGCTCACTCCTGGCGTGCGCGGCAGCCGCTCCAGTGTTTGACCGTTCAACATGGATGTCGGTCGGTACGAGCATCTACCGCTTTCATAGTTTCACGCATCTTCCCTGAGCGCTTTAGTATGATAAAAGCGACAATTGCTATTTCACAGCAGTTATTTTGAACCATATAATTTTATCAGTTTACGGCAACTTTGGTTATCCATAGCTCGGAACGCAACCAACACATGAATGATGAAAACAACCGTCCCAACTGGCGCGCGCGCCAAAACTTAAACTACTTTGATGCGCGGTAAAAAACCGACACCAGATGGAGCGGCCTGCTCCACGTTTGAGCGCTCCAACGAACAATTTGGCGCGCGCTCCAAGGCGGTATCCATTTCGCGCGGCTGGAGCGCGCGCCAATGTTCGTCTTCTTGGAGCGCATAATCGATACGCGGCTCAAGTGTTTGGCTGCAGAATCATGAGTTCAATACGCCTCTTGAACATTATAAAGTTCTGGATGTTTGTCGATTTATAATTTATTTGTATTGTATATTTATGTATGTCTTTCTTACTGTACACAGTAGCAGTGTAAGAATACCCACTAGCCCATATCATCCCGTGGTTGTCGTAGGAGTCAACAGAGGGAAAATCTTCCTAATAACAATTAAAAATAAAAAAACTTCGGATTACTATCCGCTTGCCAAGCGCGGCATCTAAGAAAGAAAAAAAGAAACATTTATTGCAAACATGCCACACATACAGGGTCCGCCATCTAACTTTTTTTTTTCAACTAGTGCTTATTTCGTGAATGGCAACACTTAGCTCATGTCTAATTTGACAGATAATTAGTTTTATCCTTCCGCTGAACGAATATGGTTGTGTATACGCTTGAACAACGCTGGGAAATATTGCGACATTACTTTGAAAATCATGGTAATGTTGCAGAATGTGTGCGAAAATTGCGAACGGATTTTGGAAGAAATGAAGCACCGTCAGCTCCGTATGTTCGTTACCTTGTGAAATGGCGATCGTTATCGGGCCATGTTGAACGAATTTTTTTCACAGAAATTGAAGAGGAGGATATTGGCAACATTTGGTTTCAACAGGACGGCGCAACGTGCCACACAGCCGACGCTACACTTGATGTTTTGCGCCCTGTTTTTGAAAATCGCATTATCAGCCGCAGAGCTGATGTCGTTTGGCCACCTCGGAGCTGCGATTTGACACCGTTGGACTATTATTTGTGGGGTGCCGTCAAAGATAAGTGTTACGCCGACAAGCCAGAGACAATTGACGCTTTAAAGACAATATTCGAAGCCATTGGTGAATACAGCTGCACACAATCGATAATGTACTCAAAAATTGGACCGATCGTGTAGGCTACTGCATGGCCAGCCGAGGCAGCCATTTGAATGAAATTATTTTCCATCATTAACCGGAAGGATTGTACTTTCAAATAAAAAAAAAAATTTGAAAAAATATTTAGTAGTTTTTTTTTAATAGCATTTTTTTTTTAAAAAAGTTATTTGGCGGACCCATTATTAGGCACTTAAATTTAAATATTTGTATACATCAATTAAAGGCATAACAAAATAAAAACGTGACAGATACATTAAACAAAAGTATGTATAAAAATAAATTACTCTTAAAATACGTTCGTCGTGTGTGTTATGGCACGCTAGGCAAACCGACCTCACTCAGCTTATGCTGTCGCTGAAACAACAGCACTGATTTTCAGTGGGCCCGAACGGATAGTAGGACATACGGACATACGGACGTCCGCGCGCAATACAAAATAATAATATACATTAAAAGTATATACAACTATGGCAAATATCCCCCCTATGAGGCAATCTATACGCGAGGCCTATGTTCAGCAGTGGACACTTTAATGGCTGTAATAGTAACGGTATGTTAATGATCACACGAACATACTAATAGTTTAAATGCCACCAGGCCACCAAGTTATACTTTAAGATGTATAGCCATGCTGCAGCTATATTATGTCAGCTTGACTGGAGAATGACTACGTTCTCACAATCACTCGTCATCTCACATCAGCGTAAAATGTGCAAGACCACCCATCTGAGTCCTCAGGGATAAACGCATTTGCATTTTGATTCTTAATCAAGAGTAGATGTAGATGTCTATGGGCCACAACATCCACTTACCATCAGATTAACTTTACAATCGTTTATCGCCCTTATTCTATAAAAAAAATATGAATGTAACCCTGCAGGGCTAACATGGGCAGGAGACAATTTTATCCCCGGGTAAAGGAGAAAATGTTTATCCCCTCGCTTAGTTTTATCCACCCTTCGAGCATGGGCACACCGGTGAATATAATATCCACAGTAGATAAAATGGGAGATAGACTTAGACTTAGATAGATTTTTTGTATGAATATAAACTTCAACCCACATCCAATGAACTAGGATAAAATTGTCCCTTTCAAATGTCAAAAAAGCATCATTTTTTATCTTTCATTTAGCTCCATGCTACGGACGGGGGATATATGTCTACTCGTTATGTCAAACGGGAATATACTTCTCCGTTTGACATAACAAGATAATTTTATCTCTTGTCAGTGGATATAATCGGGGGATAAAATTTTTGTCCCCCACCCATGCTAGCCGGGCTGGAGGGACTGAAGTAGAAGAAGAAGAAGAGAAGATCAAAAAGTTTTTAATTTAAATTAAAATGACTTTTAAGTAAATAAAAATTAAAGAGCTGATCAGTTTACCCTTTGTTGTCGTTGAATCTTTAATCCCATTTTGCTCTACATGTGTTATAAATAAATGCCACACCTCATAGCCTCCGACAAATGTCGATACAACAAGCTTGTATATGTTAATTTTAGATTCTATTTCTATTTCTAATTGTATATACTAAAATCAGCAACAGTAAATAGAATCTAAAGTGCAATCATCTATAATTACAATCTCCAAAATGGTTGTAAAGCGTAGCAATTAATGTCAATTATTTATACTATTAATGGGAGAGCCCTTTGCTATATCTAACCATAGCCAGTTATCAGGGTTGCTGAATAATTAAAGATTAAAAGTTAAGTTTCATAGACCATTCATCTCTTATAATTATTTATTTTTATTTAGATAGTGTATTTTTTTCAGTAATAGTTCGTTAGGTCCTGGGTATGAATCCCAGGCTGGCCAAAAAAATCAGTTATTGAGTTTTTCTGTCAAGAAACTCTCAGTAGCTGCCTGGAGTCAGAAAATTGGGGTTGTCTCACCCCCGTGGCTCCGAAAGCACGTATAGCCTGCTTGTGCCTGATCTCTCTCCGGTCGTGTCGGTTTACCGTCCCATCGGACTATGAGAGTGAGAGAATAGAGAGTGTACCTGTGCTTGTGCTTACTCGTGCTCTATAATCCAGTCCTGCGCAGATGGCTAGTCTCCGTTGAGACTGGCGGCCGTGACCTAATTTCGGTCTGTATGCTTTATGTTCGTGCGATTAATGAAGTTGTTGTTTAACAGACACCGACGTATGGAGGCTGTGCGTATACGCAAGGAGAACCAGATCTACTCTGCGGACGAAAAGCGCGCGCTGGCCGCCTTCAGCAAGGAGGAACGCGCAAAGCGGGAGAACGCGATATTGGCGCAGTTCCGCGATGTTCTGCAGGCGCGCAAGCAAAGGCGAGACAACACTTAGCCACAGAGCACAGAAGACTAAACGAACTCGCCTGCCTATTCAACAGACTCGACGAACTCAACTGCCGCCTCGACGAAATCAACTGTCGGTCTAAAGAACTGTCTGCCGGGTCAATAAACTCACTTGACAGCTTCTTTGACTCACTAATCTCACAGTTTGATATATTCATCAACTCCCTAAACGTGTGTCCGTTCATACAGAATGAAAAACTTAACTGAATTATTTAATAAATACACCTGCTTACTCAACAAATTCATGCACCGGCTTTTAAGGATTTCAACTGTTAAATCAACTGAAATCGCTTCTATGAACTCGAATAATCTTATCGGACTCACTCAACCAATTCAACAAACGCGCTTGTCTGCTAAACTCTGAATGAGTTCACCAACTTAGTTCAAAGAACCCAACTGCTGACATATATGTATGTCATTCGCCTCTCATATCTATCACTTCTATGAAATCAAACTGTTTGCTAGTGATAGTTTTGTTAATTGTTTACCTGCTTTAGATTGAACAACTGAATGGATGGGACACTATCATAAAATAATATAAAGAAATTGAAAGTAAAACCTATTTTATTTCATTCATTTTTTTTTAATACCAAGGAAAGGAAACAAAGGAGCTTAGGAGCCGCCTAATTATTAGTGAACATTTACATCCATACACCTACATCTATCCTCTGTGTGAATCAAAATTTAGATACGTTGTCAGATGACTAAATTGGAATGCCTGTCAGTAAAATTAGTCTCCAGTTCATAGCACTCACCCTATGAAACGTATCAGTGATGAAACTTAACGATTTATTGATTGCTCTGTAATGGCGATATCAGAGACAAGCTGTAACACCCTATTTGACCCCCACAGGAGTTGAATTTTCAAAATTCCTTTAGTGGGTGTCTACGTCGAGAAAGGAATATAATTATATGCCAAACAAGTCAATCGGGCGTATAGTTTTGGAGATCTCGTGATGAGTTAGTGTGTCAGTGGTATTTCGCTTATATATATAAGCGAAACCAAGACCGTGACACCATTTGCACCTATAACTACACTCCGTAGCTGATTTCGATATTTTACATTTGACATAATACAAGATGATATCATCGCCGTCTATTAGAGGCCGGATTTCTATAGCCCTTCCCACAAACGCCTCTTAAGATACCCACAAAGTTTCTTTCATTCATTAGAACCCTTCACAAATCCACTGCCGAATATACACCACAAAGCACGGTCTTGATACACCTGCATTCATCGATTCCTGCATGTCTTCCAGGTCGTCATTCCATCTAGTGGGGGCCACCCTACACTTCGCCTACCGGTACGAGACTACCACTCGAGAACCTTTCTTCCCCATCAGTTGTCAATCCTTCGAACTGCACAGCCAGCCCATTGTCACTTCAGCTTACTGATCCGTTAGGCTATGTCGGTTACTCTGATTCTACTGTGGATATCGATTTAGGCACCTTCAAGAAGAGCCTCTACTTTTTTAAAGGCCGGAGGCGCACCTGCGACAGTGTTGCAGTTGTTCATGGGCGGGGTTGTGTATGTGTTGCATGTGTTTATATGTGTGAAGTGTGAGTGAGGTAAGCTGCATTCTCGTTTGCCCCCTTTTCTATATAAAATGTAGCAAGTGCATATGGCGGATTTAATGACAACGGATATTCTGTCCCAGTTAACCGCAAGACAAAGCTGAGAGAGACTTATAAGAGACAGTGCAGGAAAAATCTAAAAAGAAATGGATGATAAAAGGTGAAATAATATACATAAATGTACATAAATACATAATTATGTCAATATAATATTCGCCAACACTTATAAAATCTACTTCATCTTCATGAAGATACCGGAATTTTAGATCGAGCCCACCGTTTGGGGTCATTCCACAACACATCCAATTCTTTATTTTCTGTTGCTGCGCCCATGCTAATAATTATAAGTACCTATCAAAATGTTATTTAATTGTACGTAACGTATCTAATATTCATAAAGTTCCGTAGTTGTGTTTCGTCAGCAACGCAAAGTCAGAAATTTGCATTTAGAAAAAGCCAAAATTAGGGGCTTTTTACGTGCTAATTAAGTGCTCTAAAATTTTCACTGCAACGAACTGTTGAAATTTGCGTTGCTGGCAAAACGTATCGCTAGCAACGCAATGACGATAAAAGATATACGATAAATATTAATAGCAAGGAATTAAGTGCTGCAAGTATAGGCAATGACAAAGCGCCCCTAATAAAAATGAAGTCGTTATTCAGAACAAAACAGATGCAAAAATCAGGTCTTCTGAAAACGGTAAAACTATAGACATCCGCTACTTGCGTACGGGGGTGGGAGGATGAGGAGGGTTCTAGGGAAGCCCCCCTACCCTTCCCCACTTGCGGAAATGTATAGTTTATGAGTAATATTTTTTTTTTTGCAAATCATAACCTCACTTTTTTACACAGGAATATTAACACAATTACTTCTGCAACGGCTTCGGCGCTGCGGGAAGTGCCACCCCTTCGCCCTTGCCTGGCAAATCACAGGTGCCAATGCCTGCGATTTGCAACAGCGAGCGGGGGCTACTCTCCGTCCGCGTCTACGGCTTTACAAAAACACTAGGTCTAGGAGTAGGGCAGACAAGACTACGTGGAGTCGGGGCGTTCTGATTCGGTTTTAGTACAGATTCGACCTATCTTATCTATAATATTATTTAACTGATAAAGAACAAAACATGCCGTTCATACCTTATAATAAGGTAATGGTGGTCCTGGACCCGATAATTCCCAGAATATTACCATCATCTACATTCGACCTCAATAATCTTTCAGCACTTAATTCCCTGCTATTAATATTTATTGCATATCTATTATCGTCACTGCGTTGCTAGCGATACGTTATGCCAGCAACGCGAATTTCAACGGTTCGTTGTGGTGAAAATTTTAGATTTCTAAACTTGGCACCTAATTAGCACCTAAAAAGCCCCTAATTTTGACTTTTTCTAAATGCAAATTCCTGACTTTGCGTTGCTGGCGAGACACAACTAATTGTAAGTTCCGTTCACATAGCCCGGCTCTGAGAGCAAATCAAATTTTAATGGTACTTGAAATAAAGTGTTAGGACAATGAAATATGATTTACTTTTAGGTTCAACGTCTTTGTGACGTGACGTTTTTTTAGGCTGAAGTACGAATGGATCGGCTGGACCAGGGACCACGCTCTCTTGTAGCTAGCTGTGTAGTGGGTAGTTTCCACTACACAGCGATGAAAACCTCCTTCGAATGGGAGGGATCGACTGGGAATCCTACCCCGTCGTCCATCCTGGAATTTCAGGGTAAATAGCAGCTTAATGTTGCTGTGTTTTGTATGGTGAGTGTAGAAAACCAGAGACCTTTTTTTACTAGAAACAAGGCATTTCATCTTAGTCCTCAGGGGTGCAACGCATCTGCATTTTGATTCTTAATCGAGGATAGATGTAGCTGTCTATCAGGCACAGAATCCACTCACCATCAGGTGGGTTGTGTGCCTTTTTGTCAAACTTATTCTATAAAAAAAGAAAAGTGGTTGTGCGAGAATCGTCCCAATACGCTCAATGGTAAACATTAAGAGCAGCCGATCAGCTTTCCAAATTCAGTCTTCGCTCCTTTCGTCCCTCCCGCCATTAGACAGCAACTAGAAAGCGTAGGGTATTAATACAATAAAGGCACAAAAAAACTACCATGCACTGAATTCGATAAAAAAATACTCGATTTTATGTTTGATTGCAGCCCCAAGAGAATACACTCTGTGTCATCCGGCTCCGGAAGTATCCGCTTGGTCTGTGCTCTCCCAGTCGGTCTGTGTAAACAGCTCAGTCGGCTCCAAGCGTATACATCCGTCACCAAAAGCATCCGGTCCTTGTGAAAAAAATACGATGCTCTCAGAGCTGGTCTATATGAACGGGCCTTAAAAGATCACTGTATTGTTTCTTTCTATGTCGGCGCTACAGTGGAGCCACGAGTGAAACTAACCGAAGCCTGAATCACGATATTAAAGATTCTGAAGTACTCCAATAAGTATAACATAGCTATATACCACAATAAGTATAATATAGCTAGATACCATACAAATCGTTGACCGCTCCCCGGGCTGAACACCCTGCCCGGCGGGATTTCTCCCCTTTTCCTTTCCTTAGGCAATATTGTTTGTGTATGAATCACTCAGTCATTATATACTTTCTATTTTCTATGCAACGGTTATGCAATTAAATCAAAGTATAGTTTGGACGTCGTGTTGGAGAAGCTCAACAATATAGGTCAGAATAAATTCGAAAAGCATCTAATAATTTGAGTGTTTATCGAATATAATTGTTTTTGCTATAATCATGGGCGTAGCCAACATTTTTCAAGAGACACAAAACATACCTTGTTAAAGCACTAGTAGAGCTATGGCATTTATTTCTCTATGTGAAGAGTTGAAGATAAGTTCACACTACCTTTCCCTTTTGAAGGGCCGGCAACGCAACTGCAATCACTAGTGTAGCAGATGTTCCATAAAAATAGATAGGGAGGTGCCGCCCTGTGCTCCTTTCTAGCTATGCCCATGGTTTAAATTTTTTTATAGGAGAGGGGCAACGAGCATGCGGCTCACCTGATGGTAAGTGACTACCGCCGCCCATGAACAACTGCAACACCAGGGCAACCAGAGGAATTGCAGATGCGTTGCCGGCCTTTTAAAAAGGAGTAGGCTCTTTTCTTGAAGGTTCCTAAGTCGTATCGTTCCGGAAAAATCGCTGGTGGTAATCGATTCCACAAGGAAATTGTGCGAGGAAGAAAACATCTTCTAAATCGAACAGTGGTGGACCGCCAATCATCCAGATGGTGTGGATGGTATCGGGAGTTCTGCCGCGATGTGCGTTCGTGAAATTTGCCGGCTGAGATTAATCCGAATAATTCCTCAGAGCACTCCCGTGGTAAATGCAAAAGAAATTACAAAGGGATGCAACATCTCTTCGCAGCGCCAATGAATCGAGCCGATCGGAAAGGACTCGGTCGTCGACGATTCGAACCGCTCTGCGCTGGATGCGGTCAAGTGGAAGGAGCTGGCACTGGGGAGCCCCAGCCAGAGATGGGAACAGTATTCCATGTGAGGCCGAACCTGCGCCTTGTAAAGTTGCAGGCGGTGTGCCGGCATGAAATACTGTCCCGCTCTGCTGAGCACGCCGCTTTTAGAGGCCAATTTGGCCTTCTCTTCCAAGTACCGCGAAACTGCACGTCACTCGATATGTCGACGCCGAGGATTCCGATACTGGCTGAGTCAACTAGGGGAGTGCCTTGAAACTGAGGAGATACTACAAAGGGGTTCTTTTAAGCGGTAAAGGCGCAAACTTGTGTTTTCTGAGGATTAAACTGGCCTAGATTTAGTCGCCCCAATCCGAGAATTTGTTCAGCAAAGACTCGACTTAAGACACAAGTTTGTTCCGGTTCTCGGCGACGTTTTCCCGAGATATAGTCGAACGGCCGGAGTATAGCGCATCTCCAGTGCTATCATCCGAATAGCAATGAATGCTACAGGTTTGCAACATATCATTGATATTCAGAAGAAACATCGTTGGTGATAGCACGCAGCCTTGTGGAACACCAGCGTTAATATTCTTGTAGTCGGAGGATGCACCGTCTACAACGACCTTGATGCTCCGATCTGCAAGAAAGCTGGTGATCCAATTGCACAATTTCTCAGGAAGCCCATAGGAAGGGAGCTTCGTAAGAAGCGCTGTGCCAAACCCGATCGAAAGCCTTCGCAATGTCCAAACTAACGGCCAATGCCTCCCCTTGGACTCTGCTGCTCCGCCCATCTATGAGTCAGGTAGACCAGAAGATCACCAGGTGATCGACCCCGACGAAAACCGTATTGGCGGTCACTAATCAGGTGGTGATCCTCAAGGTACCACATGAGCTGGCAGTTTATAATGGATTCCATTACTTTGGTGAACAAGGGAGTGATGGCGATAGGCCTGTAGTTGGACGGGTCTGAGCGGTCGCCTTTTTTAGGGATCGGTTGGACAAAAGCTGTCTTCCATGATTTCGGGACTACGCCTAGTGAGTAGGAGTACCGGAAAAGACGCGTTAGAACCGGTGCCAACTCCGGAGCACACGTCCTCAGCACAATTGGGGGGATTCCGTCAGGCCCACTCGACTTGTGGATGTCCAGGGAGAGGAGTGCTTTGCGAACCGAGCGCTGTGAGAACCGAACATCCGGCATGGAGCACTCACACCACGGGATGGCCGGCGGTGTGTTCTCCCCGTCATCAAGAGTCGAGTTGGACGCAAAAAGTGAGCCTAAAAGGTCGGCTTTCTCTTTTGCGGCGTGGGCCAGTGAGTCGTCCTCCCTGTGCAGAGATGGTAGTGATGGCTTACAGAAATTCCTTGGACAGCCTTGGCGAGACCAGAATGCACGGGTTCCCGAAGGAAGGCGAACTAGTTTCACGCCAATTCTGCCTATGTCCTCTGACTTTGCCTCGGCAATAACACTTTGAAGGACCTGGAGTCGAAGTTATACTTCTTTTTAAGCATGCTGGTATTTACATCCCGAGCCGCCGAAGCCTCAGCCCAGGCCTGATAGCACTCCTGCTTACTGCTTAATGCAGTCTTACAGGAGCGACCAAACCAAGGCTGCGATCTGCCTCCGATGGGTACCACAGATGATGGAATAAATAGTTCCATTCCCTCTAGCACCACATCAGTGACAGAGTCAGCAACAAGGCTGGGATCATCCGGCGAGAAGCAAACCCGCCCCCATGGGTAGGATGCAAAGAAAGACCACATTCCGTCCCAGTCCGCCGACCTGTAATGCCAAACACGGCGGCAACCTGCAGAACGCAACAGCGAGGAGCGTGAGTGGCACCACACCGGATCAGACAATGGTCCGAAGAGCCGAGAGGGCATCGACGGAAACCTGATATCCGTCCGATGAGAAGTCAGCAGAAGGTCCAACAGGAAGGTGTATGATCCTTCATCTGGAATCCGCGTAGGCGAAGTAACCAGATATAAGTAGTCAGATCATATGCCAAGGCAAAGTCATAAACAGATTTCCCCGCATGATCGGTTAAACGTGAACCGAGCCATTCGGCGTCGTTAAAATCGCCAAGGATCACGATCTCTGCGGATGGGACCTGTTGTAGCAAGGAATCTGTAGCCATTTCGACGTGGTCGATGAGTCGGTCTGTTTCGGCATTACCGCTATGGAACCTATAGAGGCACCCGTAGACGCGCGGATGGTCGTCGCTATCTAGGCGTAGCCAAAGGATGGACAGGTCCGAACCTTCAAGACTGTCGAGGCGTCGAGAACAGATGTCCTCTGACGTATACGCAAACTCCAGCCCGAGGCACAAAGGAGTGTTCCAATTTGTACCCCGGTAGGAGAGATACGAAGTATCAGCCGGAGAGGACACCTGCGTCTCGGTCAGAAAGAGCAAGGCTGGCTTCGCCGTCTCGAGATGGTATGGACGGCGTTTAGGTTCGAGTGAAGTCCCTGATATTGCATAAATCCACGGATAGCGTGGCAGGGGTCGCCTTGGTCTTGTTGCTCAGTTTGCCCCGAGCAGTTATTGTTTTGAACGGAATTCCCCCAGAATACGCGGGGCAGCCTGAGCACCCACGCTCAGGAGTGGAGTAGCATGGTCGTGGATGTTCAGCGAGGGATTCTCCAGGGTGCTGGTACCTCCTGGGGTAGTCTAAAATTTAATTCCGCTACCATGTTGATGGGGAGATTTGGGCCTCGGTCACCTGCACTCACCAGACGAAACGCAAAAGCAGAGCTTCCACTTCACGCCGGTATTCTGTGAGGTCGTGGTACTAACCCGGCTCGAGCCTGCCCATACGTGCAACAGCAAAAGCTGCTGCGTGGCTCTACCATCGTTAAATTATAATCTTATACCACCAATGTAATCAACTTACTGCTGAACTCCACGAGAAGATTTATATAAGAATATCAAAGCCAATATGATACTTTAGTACTTTATTAACGTGACAAATAATAATTGGACATCTTACTTTCACGGTAAGGTACGATAAATAAAATAATAGGTAGTTTAATTTAAAATGTTTATATGATACAAAAAACCCAACATAATATTACATACTTTACCTTACAAAAATAAAAAAAATAACAAAAACATTTTGCTTGTATTAAAAGAGTATTAGTACATTGTACCGATATATAATACTTGATGCAAGTCACTATCACAATCGTCCTTAACACAAACAATCACATCATCATTATAATAGTACGTGAACATGGGAATTAAAAGTACTTTTTTTAAGTTATTATAAAAGAAAAGTAAACTTAAACTCATATCATGCTAAAGGTACTGTGCCATAGATGTACAGAAAATCGTGAAGTGTGTACCTGACATTAAGTCAGGCAGAAAAGTAAACACAGTACACAGTAAACACATACACAGTACACACAACATGATTATTTTTCATATAAAACGCTTTAACTTTAAGAGTATTTATAAGCAAACTAACTTGTTTATTAATACTCTAAGGCATTAACTAATTAGATGAATGCATTTGTATCACGTTCATAACTGTACGAGCCAGGATCCCTTTGCCTTCTCTGTACGGCAAAATATTACAAAAAAAGTTATGTAAATAAAAACAAATAGCGTTGTTTATGCTTCCAAACCATATTTAACATAGACTTAGTATCATACTTTTATTATTAATTAATTAATAGTAGACATACGTATAAAAATATAACAGTGACCTCGAATAATTTTGTTCTAATCTGTGCGTTTATAAAAAAAAAACAAAGATTTACATCTCAAATCACAGAGTATTAATCAGTGATTCTGATTTCAAATACTAAGATACTAGGGACTAGGTACCTAGCTAGCTATCTGCGATTTGCTTTATAATAAGATGTCTGTGATTTACACAAATTCGCACATAGAAATATCTTAAACACAGCCAATTAAATGTGGCACGAGGAAAAATATTTACAGTACATTTAGTCAGAATATAACTCTTAAAATATTTATAGATAATTACATTATTAAAGACATCAACATCATTTAAGATTTAAAATACTTACGCTACTTAGATTCAAGACACTGAATACAAAAATCAACTCAGTGATTATACTTATGTTATAATTATCTATTAGTAACGAATAGAGTTTTGGCGGGAACTTGACCGGCGGCGGCGGATTGCTGCTCTTGTATTATTGCTTAAATAATGGTTTGAAGTGGATTTTGATACGTAAAAGTGGTGCGATCATGAGTATTAAATGTCTGCACATGTGGACTATTAGTGGAAATGGTGAAACAAATGCTCCGATGGTGATGTGAATCTCAAGATAAGATACCTTGTCTGTCTGCTTAGGCGCCTTGAGATACTATCGCCAACTGTCTGCTGGCTCAAGTTGCCGTCAAAATCTCCCAAAACTACGCAACGTGATGCATCAACATAATGTAAAGCAGTGTACTATAAAGGATTATTATCACTTGATACTGAGATAAATGAAGACATGGCTTAAAGGACAAGCATCCAAGCCAAGTCTTAATTAAAAATTTAACGAATAGTGTTGTCACTTGAACATATCGATATATTATGTGCAAGTTGGTATCAACTTGTTATATTCTTTTTTAATTTTAATTCTTTTGTGAAATATTTATTGAAATTTTTCGTTTGAATTTCAACGTGATAAGAGTCAATATTTATGCATTTTACGATGTGTAAATTTCTAACTGTTAGTAATCAGTCTGTATGTAGTCACAAAAATATTATAGTCGAACTATTAATATGGGAAAAATGTTTTTTAAAGTTAATTGACGATTTAATAATAGGCTTAGGTTTAATGACAACTTCACTTACTAATCGTCACTTTGTATAGCACCTTCATGACATGTTATCAAAATGTGATGACAATGTAAAATTAATAACTAAATAATCTAAATGAATACTTCGGCTGTCTCATTTGAAAACCGAATAAGGACTATAGTTTAGTTTTACAGGAAAGCGATAAAATAAATCAACGTGGTCCTTGATGTTCATAAAATTAAGTTTATTGCAGGTGTTTCTGATTTACTGCATCTTTTGTGGAATATTGCTATGTAAATAAGATTTTGATTAAAACATTTTAACGTCGTTATTTGGTTTTGATACGAGACAGTCGATTTATTGAATGTATTTTTTTTCAGTTTGTGCAATGTGAAATGAAATGTAAGTTTGATATATTTCTCTTAGAAAAATATTACTATGACATAAACGATTTTTTTTAATTTATAGATTTTTATCTGTATTAATTTCATTTATGTGGAATCGCAAATGTGTTGTTATGATAATATGTTGTACTAGAAGACTATTAAATTTTAATTAATGTTTAGTACTTTATTCGTATGTTAGATTAAAGCCGATGAAATATGTTGACATGAAACATGTTTAACGACTTGTTAAATACCGTGTTTCTGTATATAAGTTTCATTTCATTTGACAGTTCTTACTTCTAACAAATGCAGTCATGGTTACAGTTGATAGCCTATATATATATATTATATTAGTGTTGAATGTAAAATAAGTGTAGTGTAATAAAACACTTCGTATCAGTAAGAAGTCTCCTCATTGACGTCTTAATTACATAAAACGCCGTTCAATAGTGATCAGTCACTTGTGTGAGTGATATACACTTGTTGTATTGCTGTTTAGGTAAAAGGGATCACACTTTTCTTTTTCATTTTTATTGCGTTTACGATGAATTTACCAATGGCATGTTACATGTAAATAATTTTAATTGGGATAAATTAAATCTTTCATTAGTTTTATAAAAAAAAGTCTGTAATAAATTATTGGACTATACGTTATTTCTCGAATCATACAAGCATGAGTCACCCCTATTAATAACAATATAAAGTTAAACACATCTTGATGATGTTATTCATTGGTACATGGTGCAGATTGATGCAATATTATTGAGTTCTGAGAGCATAGGATTATCGAGTCCGGAGCTGCAACCTGGTGGGCCAGCGTGCGGTGCGGTACGTTAAGCTGAACGCACATTTGTCAGCATTGTACGCGCCATACGTGCCGCATTTTAGAATTCGTTGTATTAAATCATATGAAACCTCGCTCGTGTGTTAGTGAGCGCGCGGTCTATCGGTGGTCGTAGCGCGGTCAGTTGCAAATTTTTACAACGGGCCGCGTGTACCGCGTGAAAAATGACACTAAATACAGAGATTTTAATAGAAACAGTGCAATTTTATCGAGTACTTTATGATATTTCACACCGTGATTATAAAAGCGTTAACATTAAAAACAAAATATGGGATAATATTGCTGAATATAATAAGAGTAATAAGACTTCGTCACGGTTAGACATGTTGATTGACGTTCGATCGTAGCATAGACACCACAGCGACAGGTGCTACAGGCCGCCACTGCGACTGCGGTGGTGTGTTGGTGCAGCGGCTGGAGCCGCGGCTTGCGGTTAGCCGCGTGTGGGGGACGCGTTACGGTAGGGTGCGGGGTCACTGCGCGTGCGCGGCGCGTGCGGCGCGTGCGGCGTGCAGGTCGGCGGCCAGGCGGCGCAGCGCGCGGCGCGCCGCCTGCAGCCGCGCCGCGCCGCCACGCGCACGCCGCGCAGCGCGCACGTTCACTGCGCGGCGTGCGCGGCGCGTGCGGCGTGCAGGTCGGCGGCCAGGCGGCGCGGCGCGCGGCGCGCCGCCTGCAGCCGCGCCGCGCCGCCACGCGCACGCCGCGCAGCGCGCGCACGTTCACTGCGCGGCGTGCGCGCGCGTGCGGCGCGTGCGGCGTGCAGGTCGGCGGCCAGGCGGCGCGGCGCGGCGCGCGCCGCCTGCAGCCGCGCCGCGCCGCCGCACGCGCACGCCGCGCAGCGCGCGTTCACTGCGCGGCGTGCGCGGCGCGTGCGGCGCGTGCGGCGTGCAGGTCGGCGGCCAGGCGGCGCGGCGCGGCGCGCCGCCTGCAGCCGCGCCGCGCCGCGCCGCCACGCGCACGCCGCGCAGCGCGCGTTCACTGCGCGGCGTGCGCGGCGCGTGCGGCGTGCAGGTCGGCGGCCAGGCGGCGCAGCGCGCGGCGCGCCGCCTGCAGCCGCGCCGCGCCGCCACGCGCACGCCGCGCAGCGCGCACGTTCACTGCGCGGCGTGCGCGGCGCGTGCGGCGCGTGCGGCGTGCAGGTCGGCGGCCGGGCGGCGCAGCGCGCGGCGCGCCGCCTGCAGCCGCGCCGCGCCGCCACGCGCGCACGCCGCGCAGCGCGCACGTTCACTGCGCGGCGTGCGCGGCGCGTGCGGCGCGTGCGGCGTGCAGGTCGGCGGCCAGGCGGCGCAGCGCGCGGCGCGCCGCCTGCAGCCGCGCCGCGCCGCCACGCGCGCACGCCGCGCAGCGCGCGCACGCCCCGCCCCTCCTCACCCGCACCCTCATCGCCCGCGCTCTCACCTATCACAACCTCCCCGATGCCCCGCTCGCCCTGCTCGCCCTGCTCACCACACCTTGCCCAACAAACCCTGAACCACTAACTTCACTGCTGCACTCGTCTGTCGTAACGAACAAAACCAAAAAATAATAATAGAATGATGCTTATTTAATAAAAATAATTACATAACACTTATTAAAAATCAGTTTTGTTTTTTATTTACTTAAAATATTCTTGATAAGGTGATCGCTTCCAAACAGTTTCTAAAATAAATTTTGTACTTAAATAGTTTGTACAACCATTAATGTAAAATTTACTTTTAAAAAGTCCCTTGAGTTTCTTGCTAATTCTTCCCAGGACAGAGGTTTTTTTCGAACCAGTGGTAAAGTAAAAATGACTTTCAATAAGAATTACACATGTAATCTATATTGAATAAAAATATTCTATTCTTGAATTACACTCTATCCTGTCACCGTGTAGTTACGATGTAAGAATATCCACTACCCTACTGGGTATCATCCCGTAGATGTCATAAAAGACGCCAGACGGAAACAAATCAGGAGATAGACAACAACGTCTTCTAACAATAACTAAAATAAAATACGGTTTCCAAGCTACTGCTTGCCAAGCATAGCAACTATGGTAAATATCCCCTATAAGTCAATATATAGAAAAGCCTATATTCCACAATGGACTTTAATAGCCTGTAAAAGTAACGATAACAATACCTCTATCTTTTATATTTTGTGCAAGATTTAATATTCATCATACGAATATTAAATACTAAACATAAATCCACAGATATGTTATGCAAAGTACATGTACTTTTTCTTTATGCTTCTCAATAAGTGAAATTCATTTCCCAATTTAAACCACATTTACCACAATAATTAGGCTTAAACCAGTTTTCAAAACAATCTCGATTTTAAACTCCAACGTCACAATTTTCAAGTAATAAAAAAATAAAATACGTATGAATCATCTCGACCAGAACAGAACCACACTCTAACAGAATACCAGCGTAAAATATACAAAAAATTCTATCTTAGTCGACTGTCGGTTTGATAATCTGTGGCACAGTTACCAATAAGTTGCAAAGCCAAGGACCACAGGCTCAAATCCCGCATAAAACAAATATGTAAGCCATACATATTTGTACTATGCGGAATTTGCGCCCCAATAATTGTTCAATCAAATAAAAACCAAATAATTGTTTCCGAGTCTGGATATTTGTCCTTGTGAAATTTATGTGTGTGCCCCCACGATACAAGAGAAAATCCTAGTGTAAGGGTAAAGTTTTTCTAAAAAAAAGTCTTCAGGGTTGACCATGAATCTGCATTTTGATTCTTAATAGAGGATAGATGTCAATGACTATAGACCACAGCATCCACTTACCATCAGGTGGACTATGTATTAATTTATCACCCTAATTCTATTTTAAAAAAAAACGTCAAAATTACACCACACACAAAGAACGTAAATAAAAAGGTAGTAATAAAGGCAATGTTTCTCACCACTGTTGTCTTATTCGCAGTCGCAATAAGCTTCTCAAAGTTACTCTTATTCATAACGATCTTGACGGGGGTCCGTTGGGAGATTTTCTTTTTCGCTTTCAAAGGCAACACTTTGGAGGGAGATATAATTGTGGCGTCTGGTGGTAGTTTCACGATCTTCACTTGCTGAAATAACCAATCATTTAGTATTACAACGTGTAACGAAAAATATAATTACTAAATGATACTGTAGTGTTTATAAGTGGTGGAGATACGCTGCAGCTGTATTATGGTTGTAGCACGAATGGGTCGACTCGACCGGGGTAGGACCACGCTATAACAGAATACCGGCGTGAAATAGCAGCTTAATGCTGCTGTGTTTAGTATGGTGAGTGTAGGGAACCAGAGACCCTTTTTTACTGGAAACGAGACATTCCATTAAGATGGACTAAGGTCCTCAGGGATGACAAGGCATCTGCATTTTGATTCTTAATCGAGGATAGATGTAGATGTCTGTGAGTCACAGCATCCTATTACCATCAGGTGGACTGTGTGGGTCTGACTGAGTCGTTTGTCACCCTTATTTTATAAAAAAATGTAAAAATTCACCACCTCCTTAATGTATTATAGGCTCATTTCCTTAGTCGATTTGCAGAAATAACAAGAATATCTTCTGGCTTCTGAGAGTTTTTTCTTCTTCATCCGTTAAGGTTACTGCTAGACACGAGCCTCTCCCGTTAAGGGTTTTTGACATAATCGCCACACTTGGCAAGGAGATTGACGACAGCAGTATCAGACGTTTCGCACCTTCCTGTCACCAGTATCTTACGTCTGACAAAAAAATATCTCGTTTCCATTGGTCGTCTTTTACGACACCCACGGAACGAAACGAGATGACGGATTCTTTAGCTTTAGCTGGAGACTATTTTCAGGTGGTGGGATTCCTTTTCTGCCCAAGTCCGTGTGGGTAGGTACTACCATCTTACCTATTTCTGCACAGCCTAAAGGCGGCTCTTCACGTTGGCCAACATAGTGGCGAATGTGTTGGCAAAGAGTTTGTGATGGCATCCACACGTTGGAAGATCGTTCAGTTTGCTTCGGTTCAGGCCAACGTGCGGAAGAATTCATTAAAATGGATATTGAGGTGCTAACGGCTGCTGCCGTTTATTTATTCACAGCATACCGCTACTACGTGAATGTGTATAAGAAAAGGGTGATCAAAAAGAAATGAAAAAAAAATGATTTCTTGGGTTCCACAAATAATTTTCGGCTTGGTAGAGCTCTATAAAGCGAAAAGTTTCTTCATTCGTCATTGTTACTGCTATTTTGGAGACACTAGTGACGATGCGTGAATATAAAATTTAAATCAGGTGCGTGCGATCACTCTGGGAGCTCGTAGCAAACTAAACGTGCGCCCAACGTGTGGACGCGGCGACCAATACTCTGCCACAACCTTTGATCTTTTGTAAAAAACCGACACCACATGGATCTCGCGCCAAATTGTGGGCCATCATTCCAATACATACCAAGTGAAGCACAAACACCCGCTCTACATGGTGGCCATCGGTATTGGCCAACACATTCGCCACTATGTTGGCCAACGTGAAGAGCCGCCTGAACATACAGTCAGTCATCGCGTTTGATGTTGTGGGAATAGCCGACATAAACAATAAATTGCTAGGGTTGTCAGAACGGGAAGTAATAAAAAAACAAAAAAACTGATTTTATTTTATTTCACGTTTAAACAAATTAATGTGTATGTAAGAAGTGAGGTACTGATGAAACTAACTCCTTGTATTTAAATGAGAACGACGTACAGTTTTTACTGCACATGTAGTGTGAACCATTGTAATTTATTTGCGTGACATTGTCCTGTCTAGCCCTAGCGCGTCTCGGCCCGCAGCGCGCCGCACGATTGCCCCGTCTAGACGCCTTCGATGGCCGGTCTGAAGGGTGTAGAGCCAGTATGATTACAGACTATGAGGCTTTCCCACTTAGTCCTCAGAGATGACAACACAACTGTAGCCTTTCGTGTTTGAAGTTGATTTCTGATGTCTATGGGCTATAATTACCTCGCGAAATGCAACCTCGTATATCACATCAGTTTCATAAAAATAAGCTTATTAAACATGCAGCGTTATTGTTGTGTTTAAATTACGATTGTACACTTATTGCGGTTACGAATATAGGTTACGAAATATTTTATTATTTATTACATACATATTAGTATCACTATATTCAGTCCGTTTTGGACATATACAATATTAAAACAGTTAATATTTAATTTCATTCTAGACTATTAAATTGTCATTTGAATTATTGTTAATTGTATAATAACATTTATTTGTCAAAAACAATTTCAGTTTATTTTTAAAAGTCAGTATTCTGTAAATTTAAAGTCTAAAAACTGTTTGGCAATTTATGGTAAATAGGTCCCATGCCATTAACATGAAATAAACATTAATATAATACGTTTTTGCTCATCATGGCAGTATTTTGCCCACCATTTATTAACTTTAATATATATTGTTATCTAACTTGTTTTGTAAATTAGACAATTACTAAGTAGCTACTGACCTGCAAATCCTGTGGATTGATGACTCTCCGGATCGGTGTGGTCGGCAAGTTGGCGAGACTGGTGAGGCCGTTCAGTGTGAACACCTTGAGGCCGGCTCGCGGTGGAGACTTAACCGCCTTCGCAGTCAAAACTACACCCCCTGAACCGCCAGCAGCCCCCACGCCCCCCACTGACACCGCACCCCCCACACCCCCCAATGACACCGCACCCCCACGCCCGCGCTGACATTAATGCCCCCCGTGGAGCCAGCACCCACTGAACTACTGACCCCAGTATTACTAACGCCACCCGCACTACTAACGATCCCTATATTTGTTACAACGTTTGCTGCACTTGTGCTGCTTCTCGGAGTGGTATTGACTGAGGTGTTTAAAGCGCCGCTCTCTTTTAACATCAGTTTCCCCGCATCTGAAGACGGTATAAAACAATATAACTGAATATTGATAATTTCCAAACCAAAGGCGATTGATTTTATTAAGAGTTGTAATAGAAATTATAACATGCCGTTTAAAATCTTATTTTTCAAACACACCACAAGTACCACAAGTACCACTGAGTAGATGTTTTTGCGAAGCGGTGTAGTTTTGACGGTCACACACGCACACATGTTTTTTTATAGAATAAGGGTGACAAACGAGCACACAGTCCACCTGATGGTAAGTAGATGCCCATAGACAACTACATCTATCCTCGATTAAGAATTAAAATGCAGATGCGTTGTCACCCCTGAGGACTAAGATGGAATGCCTCGTTTCCAGTAAAAAGGGTCTCCGGTTCTCTACACTCACCATACGAAACACAGCAGCATTAAGCTGCTATTTTACGCTGGTATTCTGCGAGAGCGTGGTCCTACCCCGGTCGAGCCGATCCATTCGTGCTACAACCATAATATAGCTGCAGCGTGGCTCTACCACGTATAAAATTTTTGAAAATTTGGTTTGTGGCAGCGCTGTAAAAATAAAGTAGTATATATAGAATAGCTCCGAACTACTACTCGGAGCGTTGCCCGCTCCCCGGGCTTAACACCTTGCCCGGCGGGAGATCTCCCCTTTTCCTTCCACGGCTACGTTTTGTGGTAGCTGATGTAAGCTATAATTGGTGTTGATTTTTTGTGATTTTATAACCTCATTGTTGATTGTCGAAACCAAAGGTTAATAGATAGTACAACTACTTTAATTACTAGTGTATCTTTAATTTATTGTTCAGATTGAGTTTCATCTGTGAAGGTTTCGACTGGCAGCTCGCGATATTATAAAATCTTAGGTGAGTTTCCTGAAATCACGCGGCCTGTTGGTACACAACACACGATACGACACCACACTGTACACCACATTCGCACGACACCAGGCCTACCAATAACTTCTTTCCCAAGACGCTTAGCTCCCGACAAGCTCAAAATTGCCCGACAGGAGTTCGAATCCATGATAGCCATTGGTACAGCTAGGCCTTCGGAAAGCTCATGGTCATCGCCTCTTCATCTTGCACCGAAAAAAGACAACGGTTTGCACCCGTGCGGAGATTATAGGATTCTCAACGCCCGGGGTTTAGAATTTTGCAACTGTTACCTTGACGACTTAAGAGGAGCACGAAAAACATCTTCGCGAAGTATTTTACAGACTCAAAAGATACGGGATGCTTTTAAACACCTCTGAGCGTATTTTGGTGCTGACGAAGTGACTTTCCTTGGTTACCGTATTTCGGAAAGTGGCACCAAGCCCCTAAAGAAAAGGTACAGGTCATTCTGTAGTACCCACAATTCAAGGAGGTTGTTGAGGAGGCGAGGCGATTTGTGCCCAATGATGCCCAAACACAAGCGCCTCTTAACAACCTCCTGACTGGCGCAGTTAAAGGTCGTCAGCCAATAACTTTCACAGATGAGGAAGGCAAAGCCTTTGAGGACTGCAAAAGCAGTCCCTCTAATACAGCTTTATTAGCCCACCCAGACTGCGAAGCCAAATTGGCATTAGTAACAGATGTCTCGGACGTGGCTATAGGTGCTGTTCTTCAGCAACTCAAAGACGGAGCTTGGCAACCACTTGCATTCTTTTCACGTAGGTTGAGCCCAACTCAGCAGAGGTATTCCCCATATGACAGAGAGTTATTAGCTATATATGAAGCTATCGAATACTTTCGTCATACGGTGGAGGCGAGACTCTTTACCATCTATACTGACCATAAACCGGTCAGTTTTGCATTCCATAAAAGGAAAGACAACTGCTCGCTTCGTCAGTATAGACAGATTTCATAGCCGAGTTCACAACCGACATAAGACATATATTTGACATCGTTGACGGCACCTTAAGTCGCGTTAAGAAACTGGAAGCGCACGTCGATCTCGCCACCTTAGCTGAGTTTCAAGCCAATGACGTAGAACTTGCCCAACTTACGAAAACTGGTTCGTCATCACTCCGCTTTGAACAGTACAATATTCCTAGTTGCAGTACCACATTGTACAGTGCCATAAGTACGCATATCCGTAGACCATTTGTGCCTAAAACCCATCGCAAGCAAGTCTTTGACAGTCTTCATTACCTAAGCCATCCAGGAGCGAATGCCACTGCTCAAGTTGTAGCAGAACGCTACGTCTGGCCAGGTATGAGGATAGACTGTCGAGACTTGGCTAAAGCTTGCGTGGGAGCACGGTCGTAGCTGTCGACCATTCGGCAAACATCGGGAACCCTCGGCTACCTTGTAGTCTGCGGTGAGTCGAGAAGAAAGCAAATAATCTGCGAGAGTGCCGTGAAGCAGAGGCAAGCAGCAAGGCTCAGAGCCGTGCCGAACACTGTAGCGCAGAGAGTAGCTTGTAGGAACAGGAAGCATTATTGCTGCTTCCTGTAGCTGCGATGAACCTTTGTAAAGCTAGATGGCTTGCAGAATGTGAAGACTGCAGACAATATCTGCTCGGGAGCGAATAAATGAGGTACTTGAGGACGATGACGAAGGTTTGAAGTTGTAGTTTCCGAAGGTTGTTGGTTGCGTGTTCATATCACGCCGGGGTCACCACTGTGGCCGTGGAAGGAAAAGAGGAGATCTCCCGCCGGGCAAGGTGTTCTACCCGGGGAGCGGCCAACGCTCCGAGTGGTAGAGTTCGGAGCTATTCTATATAAACTGCTTTTTAACCGCGATTTAAGCTTCGATGTATTTCCGCTTGTGGCGCGACGATAGCGCCGCCACACTTGTATTGCCTGTCGGCGTTCCAAGGTAAGCCGACACGTATCCTCACCTTGGGGTACTTTCGCCTTACCTCACATGCGTTTTAGGCATGTCCATATAGACCTCACTTCCCTTATCGAAAGGCTACCGCTACTGCCTCACCAGAATCGACCGTTTTACGCGATGGCCTGAGGTACTACCAATAGCCGACATTACAGCCTACGGGTCCTACTTGGCATACGCAGTGCTTTTAAGACTGATCTGCAAACGTCTTCCGCAGAACTCGTATATATGCCGAGCCTCTTCGATTGCCTGGCGAATTCTTTGAACCCAGCTCAGATGTCCCGGTGGACATCACTTAGTTCACTACACGACTGCGCAGTGTATAATATAATAATATAATTATTATTATTATTAAATTGGCCGGGGAGCGGCCAACGCTCCAAGTGGTAGTTCGGAGCTATTCTATATATACTACTTTTACTTCGGAACTTTGATAGCGCGATTTAGGCTTCGAAGTATTTTGCTTGTGGCGCGACGACAGCGCCGCCACAGGTTTATGTAATTAAAATATAAATAGATTTATAATAAACACTGTATACTGTATTCTATCTCATTCTCTCGCAGGCTAAATCCTATAGATGTACATATTTGTCTCTTTTTAGTTTCGCCTTTTCGTTTCATCGAATTCCAAATCATAACGATTTTAAAGAAGTTTTCACTTCAAAAAATTTTGGTTCCAGCTGGGTCCGACCCTGGACTTGCGCTTACCAGATAGTACGACGGTGCGTCCACTCTGCAGCGCACTCAGTACTGTGCTGCCATCGTCAGTAGGAAGTAGAGTAATGCCGTGCCGCCGCAGTAAAGCCTCAGCTCCCCCATTTCGTCCCTACAAATGATGTTCTTCATTAGATTATCCCAGAAAACTTACAAATTCTGACTTCCGCCAAGTTTAAATACTTTATTAAACAAAGATTGTGTAGCTTTCTACCGTAAATCAAGACTTCATAATAGGAACTAGGAATGAGGTGATTGCTATCAAGCTGTTTCTAATCTGTTTTGTGTTATTCATTATTGTGTAACTTTATCTATTCTAAACTGTTTTTTTTTTTAAATAACGTCCTACTGGGTTTCATGCTGGTTCTTCCCAGGACAGAGGTATTTTCCGAACCAGTGTTAAATTAAACATAAGGGTTATCCACAATAAGTATTATTTATAATCTATATTGAATAAAAAAGTTTTATACAAATTAAGTTATAAGTACAGCTGTTGGCCAAAAATTTATCCAAAAACGCCGAGCCTTAATTTAACACAAAAAGGAAACAACGAATCAATACGAGGGTGTCGGCTCAACATTCACCAATCCATCTTATCAGCGTTGCGAATATGAGCAAATCTAATAATGGACTTAAAAAGACTAGTCAAATCTAAGATATAAACACACCACATAGACAAAAGGTTTTAACTCGACGGTATTGATACCGTCTAGGTAAAGTCTATTCAAATAGGTGGAGCGTAACAACTAATTCTAATGGTGATGGGGTAAAAATATCGATATTTCACTGTCCACAAAGTTACCGAATCTATGAACTTTTTATGTGACAAAAATGAAGAACGTATTAAGCCTTGTACGGACTAAGCGTTCCAATGTACGCGTAATCTAGGTATGTTGAATACGCGTACAGGGCACTTTTATGCATTGTGGGGTTATGAACGCGTGGTGACAAGTCGCGAGTCGGCCAGCCAGAATCTACCATGTCTTGAAACACAGCTGTTGTGTGCACCACTACTGCGGCACATCTCATTGTACACATATCAATAATAAAAAGAAAAGTTGGAGGGAACGTGTTCCATGTTTGCAGTCCAAATTGAGCGTTCACTTCCGCTTTGAGCAACCAAAAGCCGACTGGCGACGACTCGCCGCGAGTCGACACGGGTGCAAGGTATGGACTAGCGTTCCTGTGTACGCGTAACCGACTACGTGTACATTGGAACGCTTAGTCCGTACAAAGCTTTACGTTAATAAGTAAATTATTTAGTATTGTGATCAGTAACTCCATCTTGATCTTTCTGTCAATATGACTATGAATATATTATATCAATACACTATATTATGACCGTCAATGACAGAGTTTTGCAATTCAAATTTCATCTTATCCTTCATTTTAATCACATACTATTTGAGTTTGCTTACTTTTCAGGAGTTGTGTTCATTAACTCCTCGAGAAAACGCTTTCCTGTTCTATTCGCGACGTTGTGATCACACGACGTATATTCACTTTTTGACCAATGTTTGTCAGGAAAAACAAAATGATTAATTTCTTCATGTTCTCTCGCTACTTTAAATATGCATTATCTTGACAGTCAAATTAAAAAAAAATTAGATTGTAAATTTTTACTGCATATACTTCAGATTTAATAAATTATCTAACTTTTTTTTTAATCAATCTAATGAAACAATAATTTTCCAGATAGTATTGTCTTTACAAACTTTTGCGGTATTATTATCGTCATCTTCATCATCATCGTCATCGTCACCAACATCATCATCATCGTTGTCACCAACATCATCATTATCATCATTGCAATTCCTTAGGAAACCTCTGTTGAATATTCCTTGTTCAATAAAAGACCTCTCATTCATATTTGAATACCCATTGTAAGTTAATGCCCACTGTTAATTAAATACCGAAAGTATTTTCTCAAAAGAAGAAAAAGTGATATCAAGGGTCTACAACGAATTATACGTCCAAAATATTTTATTTAAAAGTTAAAATGAAGGTCCGAATACTGCATTTCCTCAACTAAATATGTATTTTTTTATTCAAAAACGATATTAAATAAATATTTAATTTTCAAATCTTTAAACTTGAAATTAGTTCCTGATCCAATCTATCGATCTTAATCTAATTTTACCCTTAATGTAACGTAATAAAAGCTGATAAACATTAATAAACATTAATACCTCACTTTTCGCCTCTATCTTGATAGTTTTTTCTTGCTGCTGTTGTTTTACTTTTGTTGGATTGATTTCTTGTATTCCTGGAAGTGGTTTAATCATATTAATGACTTCAAGAATACCTTCTACATAACTACAGAAGGCAGAATAAGTTACTCACGTTGTACGGTTTCGAATTCTGTTTGCTCAGACGTTTCATCATTTGGTGAATCTAAAAGAAAGGTAATTGTTTTCTTAATATATATATCTACATATCTACTATTACTAGTACCTTGTGTTATTAATTATTTATTTTTTATTATTCATTAACTAATCAGTGTCATGTGCTTGTCGTGTTGTGGCGGCGTAAGTGTATTACACTATTATCTTCCCTTGGGTATCGGTAAAAGAGACCTACAGAAATTGCTAAATAAAAATAAAGAAACTTTATTAATCACCACATAAGAATATACGTACATAAAATATACGAAAAATAAATATAATAATGTATTGGATTGCAGCAACGAAAAGGCCACTGCCTCAGTATTGCTGCAGAGTTGTTATTCGGTCGGAAAAATTTTGTAAAGCTTCCGATACATGTATAGATCCGATTCTCCGATAGAGGTATTTTATTTACACCAGACGTAAAATACCCAGAACGGTGACGGAAAGTAGCGTTTAAGGTACTGGATGTCTAGTAATGACTTCAGTAAACCATCTGCTAATCGTGGCGATTAAGACATTTCTTAACACAGGATAGGCTTATGTCAAGCTGTGAACTCTCACGGGTTAGTAATGACTATGTAATAATATGCTTTTGTGAAAATAGGACAGCTAAATGTCAACCCAGGGGTGCCCCTATAGTTATCTCATCATCATCATCAGTCCTACACTAGATCAGGGCTAAAAATAACACTTTCTTAACATGCGCTACTTAGACCGATTTTGCCTTGCGCATATCGTCGCTGCATCTACCCAGGGGGTGTCTTACATTGCGTTGACCTAATTCGGTAAGTTTTGTCAGGTCTTCTCGTCGCCCATACCGCAAAACCTGAAGAAGAAAGTCTTCACCGTGGACACTAACGGTACGACTACTCCACAAGTTCAAAGTCACTCAGCGAGCGATGGAAAGATCTTTGCTCGGAGTTTCTCTGGTGGAAAAGATTCGTAATAAAGAAATCAGCCGGAGAACCAAGTCACCGACATAGCCTACCGTATTTGCAAACTGAAGTGGCAATGGGCTGGTCAAATCTATCGCCGCAGTGGCAACGTTGGAGTAGACGTGTTATAGAGTGGAAACCGCGCTAAATAGTTGTCACGCTCGGCAGTGTTATGTGTGGTCAGTGACGCGTGTGACATGCTGTGTGCGGTCAGTGAGGCGTGTGACGTTGTGTGTGTGGTCTGTTACGCGTGTGACGTGTTATGTGTGGTCAGTGAGGCGTGTGACGTGTTGTGTGTGGTCCGTTAGGCGTGTGACGTGTTGTGTGTGGTCTGTTAGGCGTGTGACGTGTTGTGTGTGGTCTGTTAGGCGAGTCACGTGTTGTGTGTGGTCTGTTAAGGGTGAGACGTGTTGTGTGTGGTCTGTAAGGCGTGTGACGTGTTATGTGTGGTCAGTGAGGCGTGCGACGTATTGTGTGGTCTATTAGGCGTGTGGCGTGTTGTGTGTGGTCTGTTAGGCGTGTGACATGTTGTGTGTGGTCTGTTAGGCGTGTGACGTATTGTGTGTGGTCTATTAGGCGAGTCACGTGTTGTGTGTGGTCTGTTAAGGGTGAGACGTGTTGTGTGTGGTCTGTAAGGCGTGTGACGTGTTATGTGTGGTCAGTGAGGCGTGCGACGTATTGTGTGTGGTCTGTTAGGCGTGTGACGTGTTATGTGTGGTCCGTTAGGCGTGCGACGTGTTGTGTGTGGTCTGTTAGGCGTGTGACGTATTGTGTATGGTCAGTGAGGTGTGCGACGAATTGTGTGTGGTCTATTAGGCGTGTGACGTGTTGTGTGTGGTCAGTGAAGCGTCTGACGTGTTGTGTGTGGTTTGTTAGGTGTGTGACGTGTTATGTGTGGTCTGTTAGGCGTGTGAGTTTCCCGTGTGGAGTTGCCAGAGCTCCCATCGGGCGCGTCCCCAGGTGGCGGATAGGGGAACACCACCCAGATATGGGTGGTAGCGGAAAACCGCCGCGGACCAAAACTGGCCGGGGTTTGGCGTACCCGTGGTCCCATTAGGACTAGAAACGCCCGGGGCTTAATGCCCTAAGAGATGGGCCTTCACAGGCTTATCGTTGCTCCCGGTATCGCTCTTTGATTAGAGCGGACAGGGGATGCAACACACGCGGCGATGTGCCAAGCGCACCAATGCTGGGTGACCCCGCGCGGTAATGTGCCAAGCGCACCGATACCGGGCAATCTCTGTGCGGCGATGTGCCAAGTGCACCAATGCCGGACAACCCGTAAGCCCGTAACCCGGGCACGGGGGCCCCCGCAGGGCCGCGAGGAAAACCTCTTCAAAATAACCCCAATCCTAAGGTCTAAGGTGCCGGGGATGAATGGCTGGGGAGCTCAGTCCCAAGCCTTGGGGAAGGGTTCAGGACCATACCCTGTAAAAAGGAACCAAAAATATGCAGTGCGACAAAAATCGATTCCCCAGGGTGGTCCCGCCGATCCATTGGTGGCAGGGGAGTCCACCCCAGTAACCTTCATAGGCGCTGTGGCAGTCCCATCGTATCTGGGGGCAATCCACTGCATCGCGGGGATGCACAAGCGTCAACCGCGGGCCCCACAACATCCACGGGGCAAAGTAAGAAGACTGGAGCCGTGTCGGGGGGTAGAACTGTGACGACACAAGACAAACGTGGGCGTTCTAAACGTCCTAATATGCCAGTAAATCAGGCTATTGAAAGCGATGGAGGTGGGTCCGATGGCTCGTTCACTTCATACATCAGCCCCACCGGAAGGAGGAAGAAGAGGCCAACCCCAAGCGCTGCGGTTGTGGCCGCCAAATTCGCGGCAGTGTCGGCCACAGCCTCTGAAGAAGAGGCCGCTACAGGGATAGAAACGGAGGAAGACCTTTTCGACCCCTCCGTAGCGCCCACAAACACCAGGGCTAAGAGAAATCTGCCCAACCTAAAGGAGTTGGCCCGCGAAATGGCGACTCATAGTGACGGGGAGCTCGGTCAACAAATTGATCTCTACCTTCAGGCCGTTGAAAAGGTAGCGGATCGCTCCCGAAACCTAAAGGGCAATTTTGTGAGGGGCATAAGGCTAGCCGTACTAAATATAAAGGCGGCAACTGAAGAACTTGCGCGAAGGACCGCTACCAGCGAGAACATTAAAAGACTGGAGAGGAAAATACGGAACTGCGATCACAGCTCGCCAGCCTTGCCAACAGAACAGAAAACTTAACGAAGGAGTTAATCTCCTCCGTAAGCAAGCGACGCAAAGGCTGATCCACCCCAAACAGAAAGTACGTCTAATCGACCGGTGCGAGTTCAACAAAAATCTGGCATGGAGGAGGACCTCATGGAGCGCATTGGATCCTAATAGAAAAGCTGGCTATCTTTGAGGCCAAGATATTTCCAGATAGGGTTATCCGGCCTCCACTGGCAGGCGAATAAGCCGCAGACACCGTCGCCGCAATTGTCGCACCGCCACCCCAACCGCTGGAATCACAAGCACCACTGCAGCCGCAGAGGCTAAGACACAAAGGTGAAAAGGAAAAAAGCCCGCCTTTCCACCGCTGGCGCTCTCCCCAGTAGCTGCACCGATGTTGAATAATTCAGCACCGAATGTCAGTTCGTGGGTGGAAGTTACTAAGAAGCCGAAAAGGCAAGGCCACCCAAAGCGGTCCAACACGACGGTGTCGCCTTACAGTACAACAAAGAGAGGAGCAACAAGAAAAGTTTTGCGTGCCCCGACTTCTGCGGCAGTAACAATCACGGTGTTGGAAAGCTCCTCCGTTACCTATGCTAAAATAATGGAAAAAGCTAAAATCCATCTGGCAGACTTTGGCATAGAAACTGTTCGCCTTAAGCGCGCAGTAACTGGAGGACTCCTGATGGAGATAACGGGTCCGGACTGTGGAGAAAAGGCGGACAAGCTGGCGGCAAAGATGCGAGAGGTTCTCTCGGACCTGAACGTGCGAATTAGTCGCCCAATCAAAACAAGCGACGTTCGGCTGAGGGACCTCGACGATGCCGTCAGCGCTGAAGAGATTGCAGCGGCGATGGCTGAAGCAGGGGGTTGTTCAGTAGACAACATAAAAGTCGGGGAAGTCCGACGAACACCCAGTAACGTAGGGACGTGCTGGGTACGATGTCCCGTCGTTGCAATCCGTAAGATTGCAGCCGTTGGGAAGTACAGGTGAGGTTGGTGGTCTGCCGAGTAGAGGTACTGAGCCCAGGCCCATGCATTGTTTTCGATGCCTTGAAAGAGGGCACGTTGCTAGCAGATGCCCCAATGAGGTAAATAGAGCCGCACGCTGTTACGCATGTGGTGAGCCTGGGCACAGGCCAAACAATGTACTGCGTCGGAACCCAAGTGTCCTCTGTGCTCAGATCTCGGGCGGCCTGCCAGCCACAGACTGGGTAAAAGTGCGTCCCACCTCCAAACAAAAACAAGGAAGAAGAACGAGCAGACTCCGTCTGCATCCATAAACAAGCCGGACGCAGCGACATCAGTCCCTGCACCGAGTCCTAACTCGGCAATGGAGTGGTCGAAAATAAAATAAATTTCACACCTAAAGTCCTACAGGGCAACCTGAACCACTGCCGCAATGCACAACATCTGCTTATGCAGACCATTGCGGAGTCGCGGGTTGCCCGCAGTAATAACAGAGCCTATTCTGTTCCCGACCATCCTCGCTGGTTCGGTGATGAATTGGGCTCTGTAGCCATCTACTGGGAAGTGCAGAGGCCCCACCCTGCGCCCTATTGATAAGGGGCAGGGTTTCGTTGCAAACAATGGGGCCCCTGGTCATAGTGGGCTGCTATGTCTCTCAATGGGTCCTTGCTGACTGAGGCGTACCTGAACGAGGTGGCGAACTGTGTTCGCTAATGTCAACCTCGTCCGTTGATCGTCCTAGGAGATTTTAACGCCCACACAGGGCTTGGGGCAACCCAGAGACGATCCGAAGGGAGAGACAGTGATGGAATGGGCGGCTGGGCTGGACCTCCGATTAATGAATCAGGGGTCCGTAAGCACATGCGTGCGGTGGCAGGGGGAGTCCATCGTAGATCTTACGTGGGCAACCCCTGCAATCAAATGCTGTCGGGCTGGCGAGTGGCGGAGGAGGCGGTCACCTGTCCGACCACCGTCATCGTGTTCGATGTCGCACTTGCCAGCCCGACAGTAACCAATCGCCGGGATCAGCCCACCGCGGCGTTGGTGTCTCAAGCGGCTCGACCGAGATAAGCTCGAAGCCGCCGCCATCGTCGCGTCCTGGCCAGATAACGTCGAAGAGGTTCAGTCCGATCCTGAAGTGGAAGCGAACTGGTTTCGGGGTACGATGGCGCAAATTTGCGACCTGTCAATGCCCAGAACCAGTCGCCCCAAGCGCAGAGCAGTGTATTGGTGGTCGGCGAAATCGCACGGCTCCGTGCGCTCTGCTTGCGAAGTCGGCGCCAGTACACAAGATCTCGAAGAAGAAGAAGGCGAGCTTCGCCTGAGGAGGTAGCCAGACTCTACAGGGCATACCGAGCGGCTACAAAGGCGCTACAAATTGCTATAGCCAACGCCAGGTCTCGGTCCTGGAAAGAGCTGGAGGACTCAACGAAGGTCCCTGGGGCGTCCATACAGGATGGTACTGGGTAGCTCCGGCCTTGGTCGCCCCTTGACGGAGACTCTCGATCCGGATCTTCTGGGAAGGGTGATCAGCACGCTCTTCCCAGAGGACCGATCAAGTCCCTCAGGTCACCTACCATCATCATGGAGTGGCAGGATGAGATGGGGTGACCGTCGAAGAGCTGGACCGAGCCGTTAGCCGCTTAAAGCCCGGAGCACAGCACCGGGGCCCGATGGAATACCGGGCCGGGCCCTGGTGCTGAGTCTGGCTGCCCTGGGGACAGGCTCAAGCAGCTGTTTACCAGCTGTCTGCGCTGTGCCACGTTCCCCACAGCCTGGAAAAAGCAAGGCTGGTCCTCTTGAAGAAGGAGGGCAGGGCCGCTGATTCTCCCTCTGCGTACCGCCCCATATGCCTGTTGGACGAGATTGGCAAATTATTCGAGAGGATAGTTGCCAGTCGGCTCAATGGGCATCTGTCGCGCGTCGGTCCCGATTTGGCTGATAGCCAGTTTGGGTTCCGACGGGAGCGTTCCACTTTAGATGCGATTATGCGCGTCCGCTCCCTGTCGGAACAAGCGGTATCCCAGGGGCGTGGCGTTGGCGATAAGTCTTGATATCGTCAACGCCTTTAACCCTACCTGGGATGCAATCAGGAGGCACTGGCACATCATCAGGTGCCCTTACATGCAAGGTATTATCGGGGACTACTTGCGCGACAGGTACATCCTGTACATGGGGCAAGATGGCAGGAAGATCCGGAGGAGATTAAACGTGGGGTTCCACAGGGCTCGATGCTGGGGCCGCTGCTGTGGAACCTCGCCTATGATGCGGTTCTGCGAATCGATCTTCCCGCTGGCGTAGATATTGTCTGCTATGCTGACGACACATTGGTGATCGCCAGCGGGATCACTTTCAAGGGGCCAGGAGCTCGCTGAACTCGGGGCGGAAGTCGTCGTCGCCAAAATCACGAGTTGGGATTAGAAATAGCGCCTCACAAGACCGAGGCCCTATGGTTCCATAAATTACCAAGGGCAGGAACCACCCGACTCGTGTGTGTCCGCGTGGGTGGGTCTGATGTCAGAGTGGGAGGTACATGAAGTACCTAGGCCTCCACCTGGACAGTCGCTGGGGCTTCGAAGAACATTTCGAGCGCCTAGTCCCCCGGATCGAAAGGGTAGCGGGTGCTATGCATAGACTGCTGCCCAATCTAGGGGGACCAACGGAGGAAGTACGTCGCCTCTATGCGGGAGTTATACGATCCGTAGCTCTGTATGGAGCGCCTGTATGGGCAAAAAGGCTGGCCATCCGACGCTGTAGAACTAAAATCTATAGTGTTCAGCGGAGGATGGCTATACGGATCGTACGAGGATACCGCACTATATCCTTTGAGGCGGCGACAATCCTGGCTCGCTTTCCACCACTAGATATACTGGCGAAATGGACGCGGTGCTTCCGAATCCGTGCCCTCCGCCAGAGCGGTGGTGGTAGTGAGCCAGAAGAGGCGCTCGAATCAATTAAACGGCAGGAACGACAAAACGCTCTGGCGTCATAGCGCTCTCGACTTGAGGAGCGCTATGAACGCAAGCGCGTCATTGAACAATTCTGCCGGTCTTCGAAGCCTGGATGCGGCGACGAGCAGGAAGACTCACCTACAGACTTACACAGATAATTACCGGGCATGGGTGCTTCGGTGATTATCTGTGATCGAACGCGAGGCTACGGCGAACTGCTTCCACTGTGGTGGACGGGACCAGGACTCCACTTCCCACACGCTCGCAGTATGCCCAGCGTGGGAACGGGAGCGAACGATCCTGGTAAACCGCATCAGACAGAACCTCTCCCTGCCAGCAGTCGTGTCGGCGATGCTGAGCGGGGTTCGGCGTGGAGGCCGTAGCCACCTTCTGTAAATCTGTTATGATTCAGAAGAAGGCTTCTGAGCAGGATCGGGAGGGCGGATCCCGCGCGGAGACGACGTCGCCAAGGCGTTCGTCACGGCCCTCCTCTTGAAAACGGTGTTCCCCTACCAGAAACGGGGCCTTCGGGGTTGCAGACGCTCGGGGCGGGGGCCTCGAGCGCCTAGTAATGTAACCCCCGAGGAGGACGATGACTCGGAAGTGGTCTCGAGACATCGTGATAGCACTGCGAGGGTGCTGGGGGTAGCATGTACTGCCCCCGGACGTGCTATTAGTGTAGCAAAGCGATGGAGGGGCCGGTTGCGTTCCGAACGGAGATCCCGGGACCCTCGTATACGCTGATGGTGACCACCGTGGGGTTTTAGCCGGTAGGAGTCCGGCATAACCTTTTCGTTGCCCCCGCAGCGGAAGGTATCCATGAGGATTTCCCCACGAAAAAAATAATGGTCTGTTAGGCGAGTCACGTGTTATGTGTGGTCCGTTAGGCGTGTGACGTGTTGTGTGTGGTCTGTTAGGCGTGTGACGTGTTGTGTGGTCAGTGAGGCGTGCGACGAATTGTGTGTGGTCTATTAGGCGTGTGGCGTGTTGTGTGTGGTCTGTTAGGCGTGTGACGTGTTGTGTGTGGTCTGTTAGGCGAGTCACGTGTTGTGTGTGGTCTGTTAAGGGTGAGACGTGTTGTGTGTGGTCTGTAAGGCGTGTGACGTGTTGTGTTTGGTCTGTTAGACGTGTAACGTGTTGTATGTCGTCTGTTAGGCGTGTGACGTGTTGTGTGTGGTCTGTTGGCTTGTGACATGTTGTGTGTGGTCTGTTGGGCGTGTGACGTATTGTGTGTGCTCTGTTAGGCGAGTCACGTGTTGTGTGGTCTGTTTAGGGTGAGACGTGTTGTGTGTGGTCTGTAAGGCGTGACGTGTTGTGTTTGGTCTGTTAGACGTGTAACGTGTTGTATGTCGTCTGTTAGGCGTGTGACGTGTTGTGTGTGGTCTGTTAGGCTTGTGACGTGTTATGTGTAGTCAGTGAGATGTGTGACGTGTTGTGTGGTCTGTTAGGCGTGTGACGTTTTGTGGTCTGTCGTGTGACGTGTTTTGTGTACCCTGTTAGGCGTGTGACGTGTTGTGTGTGGTCTGTTCAGCGTGACGTGACGTGTTGTGTGGTCTGTTCAGCGTGTGACGTGTTGTGTGTGGTCAGTGAGGCGTCTGACGTGTTGTGTGTGGTCTGTTAGGCGTGTGACGTATTGTATGTGGTCTGTTAAGCGTGTGACGTGTTGTGTGTGGTGAAGCGGCTCGCTCGTGCTCGTCGAGCAGGCGCACGAGCCGCTGGCGCACGCTCGCAGCGCGCCAGGCAGCGCGGCGTCTTGAACTTGCAGTGTGTGTGTGTGTGTGTGTGGTATCACTGTGGCAGGTGGCGCAGCGAGGCGGCTCGCTCGTGCTCGTCGAGCAGGCGCACGAGCCGCTGGGCGCACGCTCGCAGCGCCAGGCAGCGCGGCGTCTTGCGGAACTCTGCAGTGTGTGTGTGTGTGTACTCACTGTGCGGCAGGTGGCGCAGCGAGGCGGCTCGCTCGTGCTCGTCGAGCAGGCGCACGAGCCGCTGGCGCACGCTCGCAGCGCCAGGCAGCGCGGCGTCTTGCGGAACTTGTGGTGTGTGTGTGTGTGTTTGTGTGTACTCACTGTGCGGCAGGTGGCGCAGCGGGCGGCTCACTCGTGCAGCAGGCGCACGAGCCGCTGGGCGCACGCTCGCAGCGCCAGGCAGCGCGGCGTCTTGCGGAACTTGCGGTGTGTGTGTGTGTGTGTGTGTACTCACTGTGCGGCAGGTGGCGCAGCGAGGCGGCTCGCTCGTGCTCGTCGAGCAGGCGCACGAGCCGCTGGGCGCACGCTCGCAGCGCCAGGCAGCGCGGCGTCTTGCGGAACTTGCAGTGTGTGTGTGTGTGTGTGTGTGTGTACTCACTGTGCGGCAGGTGGCGCAGCGAGGCGGCTCGCTCGTGCTCGTCGAGCAGGCGCACGAGCCGCTGGGCGCACGCTCGCAGCGCCAGGCAGCGCGGCGTCTTGCGGAACTTGCAGTGTGTGTGTGTGTGTGTGTGTACTCACTGTGCGGCAGGTGGCGCAGCGGGCGGCTCGCTCGTGCTCGTCGAGCAGGCGCACGAGCCGCTGGGCGCACGCTCGCAGCGCCAGGCAGCGCGGCGTCTTGCGGAACTTGCAGTGTGTGTGTGTGTGTGTGTGTGTACTCACTGTGCGGCAGGTGGCGCGAGGGCGGCTCGCTCGTACTCGTCGAGCAGGCGCTCGAGCCGCTGGGCGCACGCTCGCAGCGCCAGGCAGCGCGGCGTCTTGCGGAACTTACGGTGTGTGTGTGTGTGTGTGTGTGTGTGTGTGTGTGTGTGTGTGTGTGTACTCACTGTGCGGCAGGTGGCGCAGCGAGGCGGCTCGCTCGTGCTCGTCGAGCAGGCGCACGAGCCGCTGGGCGCACGCTCGCAGCGCCAGGCAGCGCGGCGTCTTGCGGAACTTGCAGTGTGTGTGTGTGTGTGTGTACTCACTGTGCGGCAGGTGGCGCAGCGAGGCGGCTCGCTCGTGCTCGTCGAGCAGGCGCACGAGCCGCTGGGCGCACGCTCGCAGCGCCAGGCAGCGCGGCGCCTTGCGGAACACGGTGTGTGTGTGTGTGTGTGTACTCACTGTGCGGCAGGTGGCGCAGCGAGGCGGCTCTCGCTCGTGCTCGTCGAGCAGGCGCACGAGCCGCTGGGCGCACGCTCGCACCGCCAGGCAGCGCGGCGTCTTGCGGAACTTGTGGTGTGTGTGTGTGTGTGTGTACTCACTGTGCGGCAGGTGGCGCAGCGAGGCGGCTCGCTCGTGCTCGTCGAGCAGGCGCACGAGCCGCTGGGCGCACGCTCGCAGCGCCAGGCCGCGCGGCGTCTTGCGGAACTTGCAGTGTGTGTGTGTGTGTGTGTACTCACTGTGCGGCAGGTGGCGCAGCGAGGCGGCTCGCTCGTGCTCGTCGAGCAGGCGCACGAGCTGGCGCACGCTCGCAGCGCCAGGCAGCGCGGCGTCTTGCGGAACTTGCAGTGTGTGTGTGTGTGTGTGTGTGTGTGTGTGTGTGTGTGTGTGTGTACTCACTGTGCGGCAGGTGGCGCAGCGAGGCGGCTCGCTCGTGCTCGTCGAGCAGGCGCACGAGCCGCTGGGCGCACGCTCGCAGCGCCAGGCAGCGCGGCGTCTTGCGGAACTTGCAGTGTGTGTGTGTGTGTGTGTGTGTACTCACTGTGCGGCAGGTGGCGCAGCGAGGCGGCTCGCTCGTGCTCGTCGAGCAGGCGCACGAGCCGCTGGGCGCACGCTCGCAGCGCCAGGCAGCGCGGCGTCTTGCGGAACTTGGTGTGTGTGTGTGTGTGTGTGCACCACTGTGCGGCAGGTGGCGCAGCGAGGCGGCTCGCTCGTGCTCGTCGAGCAGGCGCACGAGCCGCTGGCGCACGCTCGCAGCGCCAGGCAGCGCGGCGTCTTGCGGAACTTGCAGTGTGTGTGTGTGTGTGTGTACTCACTGTGCGGCAGGTGGCGCAGCGAGGCGGCTCGCTCGTGCTCGTCGAGCAGGCGCACGAGCCGCTGGGCGCACGCTCGCAGCGCCAGGCAGCGCGGCGTCTTGCGGAACTTGCAGTGTGTGTGTGTGTGTGTACTCACTGTGCGGCAGGTGGCGCAGCGAGGCGGCTCGCTCGTGCTCGTCGAGCAGGCGCACGAGCCGCTGGGCGCACGCTCGCAGCGCCAGGCAGCGCGGCGTCTTGCGGAACTTGCAGTGTGTGTGTGTGTGTGTGTGTACTCACTGTGCGGCAGGTGGCGCAGCGAGGCGGCTCGCTCGTGCTCGTCGAGCAGGCGCACGAGCCGCTGGGCGCACGCTCGCAGCGCCAGCGCGGCGTCTTGCGGAACTTGGTGTGTGTGTGTGTGTGTGTGTACTCACTGTGCGGCAGGTGGCGCAGCGAGGCGCTCGCTCGTGCTCGTCGAGCAGGCGCACGAGCTGGCGCACGCTCGCAGCGCCAGGCAGCGCGGCGTCTTGCGGAACTTGCAGTGTGTGTGTGTGTGTGTGTGTGTGTACTCACTGTGCGGCAGGTGGCGCAGCGAGGCGGCTCGCCTCGTGCTCGTCGAGCAGGCGCACGAGCCGCTGGGCACGCTCGCAGCGCCAGGCAGCGGCGTCTTGCGGAACTTGCAGTGTGTGTGTGTGTGTGTGTGTACTCACTGTGCGGCAGGTGGCGCAGCGAGGCGGCTCGCTCGTGCTCGTCGAGCAGGCGCACGAGCCGCTGGGCGCACGCTCGCAGCGCCAGGCAGCGCGGCGTCTTGCGGAACTTGCAGTGTGTGTGTGTGTGTGTACTCACTGTGCGGCAGGTGGCGCAGCGAGGCGGCTCGCTCGTGCTCGTCGAGCAGGCGCACGAGCCGCTGGGCGCACGCTCGCAGCGCCAGGCAGCGCGGCGTCTTGCGGAACTTGCAGTGTGTGTGTGTGTGTGTACTCACTGTGCGGCAGGTGGCGCAGCGAGGCGGCTCGCTCGTGCTCGTCGAGCAGGCGCACGAGCCGCTGGGCGCACGCCTCGCAGCGCCAGGCAGCGCTGCGTCTTGCAGGAACTTACAGTGTGTGTGTGTGTGTGTGTGTGTACTCACTGTGCGGCAGGTGGCGCAGCGGGCGGCTCGCTCGTGCTCGTCGAGCAGGCGCACTAGCCGCTGGGCGCACGCTCGCAGCGCCAGGCAGCGCGGCGTCTTGCGGAACTTGCGTGTGTGTGTGTGTGTGTGTGTACTCACTGTGCGGCAGGTGGCGCAGCGGGCGGCTCGCTCGTGCTCGTCGAGCAGGCGCACGAGCCGCTGGGCGCACGCTCGCAGCGCCAGGCAGCGCGGCGTCTTGCGGAACTACGGTGTGTGTGTGTGTGTGTGTGTACTCACTGTGCGGCGGGTGGCGCAGCGGGCGGCTCGCTCGTGCTCGTCGAGCAGGCGCACGAGCCGCTGGGCGCACGCTCAGCGCCAGGCAGCGCGGCGTCTTGCGGAACTGCAGTGTGTGTGTGTGTGTGTGTGTGTACTCACTGTGCGGCAGGTGGCGCAGCGGGCGGCTCGCTCGTGCTCGTCGAGCAGGCGCACGAGCCGCTGGGCGCACGCTCGCAGCGCCAGGCAGCGCGGCGTCTTGCGGAACTTACAGTGTGTGTGTGTGTGTGTGTGTACTCACTGTGCGGCAGGTGGCGCAGCAGGCGGCTCGCTCGTGCTCGTCGAGCAGGCGCACGAGCCGCTGGGCGCACGCTCGCAGCGCCAGCGCGGCGTCTTGCGGAACACGTGTGTGTGTGTGTGTGTGTACTCACTGTGCGGCAGGTGGCGCAGCGGGCGGCTCGCTCGTGCTCGTCGAGCAGGCGCACGAGCCGCTGGGCGCACGCTCGCAGCGCCAGGCAGCGCGGCGTCTTGCGGAACTTGCAGTGTGTGTGTGTGTGTGTGTGTACTCACTGTGCGGCAGGTGGCGCAGCGAGGCGGCTCGCTCGTGCTCGTCGAGCAGGCGCACGAGCCGCTGGGCGCACGCTCGCAGCGCCAGGCAGCGCGGCGTCTTGCGGAACTTGCAGTGTGTGTGTGTGTGTGTGTGTGTGTACTCACTGTGCGGCAGGTGGCGCAGCGAGGCGGCTCGCTCGTGCTCGTCGAGCAGGCGCACGAGCCGCTGGGCGCACGCTCGCAGCGCCAGGCAGCGCGCGTCTTGCGGAACTTACGGTGTGTGTGTGTGTGTGTGTGTACTCACTGTGCGGCAGGTGGCGCGCGGGCGGCTCGCTCGTGCTCGTCGAGCAGGCGCACGAGCCGCTGGGCGCACGCTCGCAGCGCCAGGCAGCGCGGCGTCTTGCGGAACTTGCGTGTGTGTGTGTGTGTGTACTCACTGTGCGGCGGGTGGCGCAGCGGGCGGCTCGCTCGTGCTCGTCGAGCAGGCGCACGAGCCGCTGGGCACGCTCGCAGCGCCAGGCAGCGCGGCGTCTTGCGGAACTTACGGTGTGTGTGTGTGTGTGTGTGTACTCACTGTGCGGCAGGTGGCGCAGCGAGGCGGTCGCTCGTGCTCGTCGAGCAGGCGCACGAGCCGCTGGGCGCACGCTCGCAGCGCCAGGCAGCGCGGCGTCTTGCGGAACTTGCAGTGTGTGTGTGTGTGTGAACTCACTGTGCGGCAGGTGGCGCAGCGAGGCGGCTCGCTCGTGCTCGTCGAGCAGGCGCACGAGCCGCTGGGCGCACGCTCGCAGCGCCAGGCAGCGCGGCGTCTTGCGGAACTTGCAGTGTGTGTGTGTGTGTGCTCACTGTGCGGCAGGTGGCGCAGCAGGCGGCTCGCTCGTGCTCGTCGAGCAGGCGCACGAGCCGCTGGGCGCACTCGCAGCGCCAGGCAGCGCGTCTTGCGGAACTCGGTGTGTGTGTGTGTGTGTGTGTGCTCACTGTGCGGCAGGTGGCGCAGCGAGGCGGCTCGCTCGTGCTCGTCGAGCAGGCGCACGAGCCGCTGGGCGCACGCTCGCAGCGCCAGGCAGCGCGGCGTCTTGCGGAACTTGCAGTGTGTGTGTGTGTGTGTGTGTGTGTGTACTCACTGTGCGGCAGGTGGCGCAGCGGGCGGCTCGCTCGTGCTCGTCGAGCAGGCGCACGAGCCGCTGGGCGCACGCTCGCAGCGCCAGGCAGCGCGGCGTCTTGCGGAACTTACAGTGTGTGTGTGTGTGTGTGTGTACTCACTGTGCGGCAGGTGGCGCAGCGGGCGGCTCGCTCGTGCTCGTCGAGCAGGCGCACGAGCCGCTGGGCACGCTCGCAGCGCCAGGCAGCGCGGCGTCTTGCGGAACTTACGGTGTGTGTGTGTGTGTGTGTGTGCTCACTGTGCGGCGGGTGGCGCAGCGGGGCGCTCGCTCGTGCTCGTCGAGCAGGCGCACGAGCCGCTGGGCGCACGCTCGCAGCGCCAGGCAGCGCGGCGTCTTGCGGAACTTACGGTGTGTGTGTGTGTGTGTGTGTACTCACTGTGCGGCAGGTGGCGCAGCGAGGCGGCTCGCTCGTGCTCGTCGAGCAGGCGCACGAGCCGCTGGGCGCACGCGCTCGCAGCGCCAGGCAGCGCGGCGTTTGCGGAACTTGCGGTGTGTGTGTGTGTGTACTCACTGTGCGGCAGGTGGCGCAGCGAGGCGGCTCGCTCGTGCTCGTCGAGCAGGCGCACGAGCCGCTGGGCGCACGCTCGCAGCGCCAGGCAGCGCGCGTCTTGCGGAACTTACAGTGTGTGTGTGTGTGTGTGTGTACTCACTGTGCGGCAGGTGGCGCAGCGAGGCGGCTCGCTCGTGCTCGTCGAGCAGGCGCACGAGCCGCTGGGCGCACGCTCGCAGCGCCAGGCAGCGCGGCGTCTTGCGGAACTGCGGTGTGTGTGTGTGTGTGTACTCACTGTGCGGCAGGTGGCGCAGCGGGCGGCTCGCTCGTGCTCGTCGAGCAGGCGCACGAGCCGCTGGGCGCACGCTCGCAGCGCCAGGCAGCGCGGCGTCTTGCGGAACTTGCAGTGTGTGTGTGTGTGTGTGTACTCACTGTGCGGCAGGTGGCGCAGCGGCGGCTCGCTCGTGCTCGTCGAGCAGGCGCACGAGCCGCTGGGCACGCCTCGCAGCGCCAGGCAGCGGCGTCTTGCGGAACTTGCACGGTGTGTGTGTGTGTGTGTGTGTACTCACTGTGCGGCAGGTGGCGCGAGGGCGGCTCGCTCGTGCTCGTCGAGCAGGCGCACGAGCCGCTGGCGCACGCTCGCAGCGCCAGGCAGCGCGGCGTCTTGCGGAACTGCAGTGTGTGTGTGTGTGTGTGTGTGCTCACTCTGTGCGGCAGGTGGCGCAGCAGGCGGCTCGCTCGTGCTCGTCGAGCAGGCGCACGAGCCGCTGGGCGCACGCTCGCAGCGCCAGGCAGCGCGGCGTCTTGCGGAACACGGTGTGTGTGTGTGTGTGTGTGTGTACTCACTGTGCGGCAGGTGGCGCAGCGGGGCGCTCGCTCGTGCTCGTCGAGCAGGCGCACGAGCCGCTGGGCGCGCTCGCAGCGCCAGGCAGCGCGGCGTCTTGCGGAACTTACAGTGTGTGTGTGTGTGTGTGTGCTCACTGTGCGGCAGGTGGCGCAGCGGGCGGCTCGCTCGTGCTCGTCGAGCAGGCGCACGAGCCGCTGGGCGCACGCTCGCAGCGCAGGCAGCGCGGCGTCTTGCGGAACTTGGTGTGTGTGTGTGTGTGTGTGTGCTCACTGTGCGGCGGGTGGCGCAGCGGGCGGCTCGCTCGTGCTCGTCGAGCAGGCGCACGAGCCGCTGGGCGCACGCTCGCAGCGCCAGGCAGCGCGGCGTCTTGCGGAACACGGTGTGTGTGTGTGTGTGTGTGCTCACTGTGCGGCAGGTGGCGCAGCGGGCGGCTCGCTCGTGCTCGTCGAGCAGGCGCACGAGCCGCTGGCGCACGCTCGCAGCGCCAGGCAGCGCGGCGTCTTGCGGAACTTGCAGTGTGTGTGTGTGTGTGTGTGTGTGTGTACTCACTGTGCGGCAGGTGGCGCAGCGAGGCGGCTCGCTCGTGCTCGTCGAGCAGGCGCACGAGCCGCTGGGCGCACGCTCGCAGCGCCAGGCAGCGGCGTCTTGCGGAACTTCAGTGTGTGTGTGTGTGTGTGTGTGTCACTGTGCGGCAGGTGGCGCAGCGAGGCGGCTCGCTCGTGCTCGTCGAGCAGGCGCACGAGCCGCTGGGCGCACGCTCGCAGCGCCAGGCAGCGCGGCGTCTTGCGGAACTTGCAGCGCGCGCGCGTGTCGGCGCCGCGGCGCAGCAGCTCGCGCGCCGCCGCCTCGTGCCCGCGCGCCGCCGCCCAGTGCAGCGGCGTCATGCGCAGCATGTCCCTGCCCAACCCCACAACACACCCCACGTTACGACTCAGGTATACAGTACAATCTCGATGTACCTATTTGTTCGCAGATGGTTACACGGCGTGTAGTGGCGATGTAAATATATCAACCCAGAGTCGACAGAAGGAAACAAATGAAATGGGTAGCAGCGTATTCCTAATAACGACTAAAAATAAAAACTGCGGTTGCCAACTCGCTTACAAAGCGTGTCAACTATGGCCAATATCTTCCCTATGAGCATGGATGTATAAAATAAGGCGGACTGAATCTCGCTATAAAACCCAACGAAGCACCCAAAATAAGTCAGCTCGCTTATAAGTACAAGGGGTCACGCACACATTCACACTAATAATAAGTATAGGGAACGCCATTACGCAACAAACGTCGACCGCGAGAAGTAGTTGTCGTAAGTAACAAAAATAAATATTCCGTCTTGCGTCGTAAGGCCGGCCACATACATACGGATTTCCGAATCGGAATATCGAAACGGAATCCCGAAACGGAATTCCGTGAACACATCACACACATACGTTTATTTCCATTCGAAATAACAAGGGTCAATTGAGAGAGGTTAGCCATTGAGTCTAGACATTCTGCCAGCGAATAATACCGACGATTTTCTGATTGCGATTCCATTGTGCTGTATCATTGTTACTGAGTGAATCCCCTTATCACCCTAAGCTTGCAATATAGTCAATATTATGTAAAAAGATCTATCTATCCAGAGATATGCTTTAAATATGGATGTCTGTGAACTCTTTCGACGAATTATTTAATAAAATAAGATGAAAGGTTACGAAAAGCTATACACCTATAAGATTAAATGTAAAAACATACATAAACACACCTATTCGCTTCGGTCGTGCGACGAACACTGAGCGCGTTCCGTACGGAATTTACGTATGTGCGTTGCGACTCGTACAAAATCTATGGAAGACTTGCGTTCGGAGCGGCGATCCGGCGGATACGGAATCTCGAATCAGAGAAAATTCCGTACGGAAAAATACCGTACGTGTGTGGCGGGTCATAGATTTTATATGAACTTGCTGCGTTCGGAATCTCGAATCAGAATATCGAAACGGAATCCCGAAACGGAATTCCGTATGTATGTGGCCGGCCTTAAATCTTGCAAAAATCGTAGTGGTTTTATGAAAAATCATCAAGTAATCACTTTTATGGAAAAGTCAATAATTATAATCACTTATTTGAATTTTTTTTTGTCATAAATTAAATTGCTATTTTTGGAACACAAAACATGCGTCACATGATCAGTGTTCCTAATTATATTTGGGGAAAAATTACGAAATTTGGGAAATTGCTATTTTTACCCACGTCGGAACGGATACGGTATATATATGTGTGTTTGCCCTATTATTTATATAATATTTTTTGTTCCTAGTATTTACGGAACGAGCACACGAGGTTCTGAAAGCGAATACTAAGGCAAATAAGCCAATGTATACGCTTTTACAACAAAGTCCCAGAAAATATGCAGGCCTTATCTATCAAAAAGTTTTAAATATTTATTAAGTAAAAATTGTTTTATACTACTAAAGAGTACATGATTGATAATAACCCCTGGAAATGAGGTGATCGCTACCATGCTGTTTCTAAATGTTTTCATACTAATTGTATAAATTAATATATTTAAAATTAGTTTATTTAAAAAAAAAGTTTCGCTGGGTTTCTTGCTTGCGTGGTTTTTTCAATAAGTACTCTTGTAATCTGTATTAAATAAAAATGATTCCATTCTATTCTAATAATTTTTGGGTTCAATGCCAAAGGTAAAAATAATCTAGCTCCTCATCTTCTTCTTCAGCTTTAGTTTTGAGATACGGTAATTAATTATCACCATCTCGTCTTTTATTTCATTAACGTTCATACGTAAAATCATTTTTTTTCGGTTGCCTTAGAAAAGTTCCATAAGATTCGATTACATAATTAAATTTTTGTATGATATAATGTTTGTAATAAGATTAATTTAAATCAATACGTTTTTATTAATATCCAATGATCGAAATATTTTATTTATTTACTTAATTATTCTTTATTACATTGCTTAAAAGAAAATAATACAAAGTGCGGACTTAATGCCTTGAGGCATTCTCTACCAGTCAACCCAGGGAGTGGTGAGAAATTGACGTAGGTGTAGCAATATCGAATAAAAAACAAAATTAAAATGATATTTACTTACGTAATATATACATTTTACTGATAAATATATACAAATATATACTATATAATAGTACATACAAATAACTATGAATCTATACATCTGTTTAGCAATATACAAGGTTATTTTTCAATAACCGGCCATATTCGCAGAGAAGGTTCAGAATAAGCAATATAGGTAAATGGTAAAGAAAATTAATAAAAAAGTATTTTACTGCGACGCACACTTCGATTTAGGATAATTTCAAATAAAAGTACAAGCCTTATTTAATCGTATTTTCTAAAACTGCAAGAACGGTATATCATTATTTATATATTTGAATTTAAGTTTAAAATTTGGCTACTCTTTGAAAAATAACCCTGTATATGACATGAATGATTCATGTAAGAAGCGTTGTCTTTAATAGATGATTACGTACCAGCTTTTTAAAAGCATACTTATTGGGAGCTTTTCGATGTCATCGGGCAAGGAGTTCCAAAGACGTGAAGCTTGAACTGTAAAGTTCCATAGATACCATAGAACTCGGTGAAGTGAACAGAAATACATATTTTGTTGTTAAATAGAATTATTCGATTTTAATCAGAATCTAAATTCATTGAATTTTTATACGTCATTTGTGTTATTTATATTAGGTTTTTGTACGTGGTAGAGCCATGCTGCAGCTATATTAGTAGTATAGCTAGCACGATGGGTCAGCTGACCGGGGCAGGACCACGCTCTCACAGAATACCAGCGTAAAATAGCAGCTTAACACTGCTGTGTTTCGTATGATGAGTGTAGAGAACCGGAGACCTTTACTGGAAAAGAGGCATTCCATCTTAGTCCTCACGGGTGACAAAGCATCTGCATTTTGATTCTTAATCGAGGATAGATGTAGATGGCTATGGGTCACAGCAACCACTTAACATCAGGTGGACTGTGTGCTCGTTTGCCACCCTATCCTATTAAAAAAGGTACGTAATAATAATCTATATCGTGTCAAAGTTATGTTATATTTTGATAGTTTGTTTTATAAAAATTATGGGAAATTTTATTTCACATGACAACCCTTTATTGCACGCAAACATACTTTTGCACCGCCGCTATTGCAGTGCATCAGTTCTTTCTTAACGAAATTCTGTCCGCCTTTTTTATACATCCATGCCCATGAGGCAATCTATGGGGAGGTCTACGTTCAACAGTGAACTTTAATAGGCTGTAACGGTAAAGGCATGTAATGTAAACGGCATTGGCTAAGCAATGAGTTGCCTAAATATAATTGTTTCGAGTTCGAATGTTTGTCCCTGTAAAATTTACAGGACAAACTTAAAGGGATTGCCTAGTGTTTAATATATTGTAATCATGATTATTATGACTTTTCAAATAGGTACACAATAATATACCTAACATTTCTTACATCAAATGATCCTCAAAACAGAATCTTAGTTTTTGGTCCAATAGCTGCTCTCTTCATAACGATCACCTACTTTTTCTGATATTTGGCTAGTATAGGACCATAAAAAAATTATTTGGTGATTTTTGTCTTTTGCGGCACTTGGGACGACACAATACTTAATAAGTAAAAATGTCATATAGGTAATATATGACATTTTTAGTCAAAAATAATAATCACAGCGATGAGTGACCCGCTCGAAATTGAAAATAATAACAATTTTTCTTGGTATTTTCTCTAGTTTTGTAATAAACACATAACCACAAATCATTGGCCTTGTCAATTATGATTTTCCCTGCCAGTCAAGCAGACCTGCGACTTCCTTGTTGTTTTATAAAGTAGGTCACCATTGGCCACACGAAAGTACTGTTCAAAATTGAGCAATACATTTATTTCATCTCTTTAAAACAAGAATCCAAAGGGCAGAGATGGTATTCGCTAAGTTAATAAAAGAACTGGTAAAATTTTTCGAATGAACGTAAACCTTTTGCCTTCGCTAATTAAAACCTACCCGTATCTGATTCTGATGCAATAAGATCGGAAGCAGGTTTGTGTTCAGTGTCAGAGACATGAGATGACATGAGTCAATTTTTTATTTTGAAATAAACAAAACTTAGTCCACCTGACGATAAATGGCTACTGCAACCCCTGGTTTCCACAACTGACTTCAAAGCCAGGACCATATTATCAGCAGTCGCGCTTACAACCACTAGACCACTCGATGACTCCATGGCGCAGTGGCTTAGCAATGAGTTGCAGCGCTTCGAATCCCGCATGGAACAAGTATTTGTATGACCTAGAAATAATTGTCCTGGGTGTGCAATTTATGTATATAAACTACCTCCGTAATACAAGACGAAAATGTGCGGGTATCATTTTAAAAAAAAATTACTAACTGTAACTAAAACGGAGATCCTGGGGCCCCTCTATATGCTGATGGTGACCACCTTGGAGTTTTAGCCGGTAGAAGTCCGCCATAACCTTTTCGTTTGGCCCGCAGCGGAAGGTATCCATGAGGATTTCCCCACCATAAAAAAAGCTATATCGAACTAACTACTAGTAAAATTATTTTGTCCGTGCAGTTGAGGTCATAAATCATAGCTCGGCCTCAGCCCGGCTAGGGCGGTAACAAAGTTAACAACAAATAGTTTTAGATTTAATTTTAGATATAAGTTATTATCTTTATATTTATATTTATTTTTAATATAACTTGTTACATTCCAAACATTTGTACTTATAGTTTTTTAATACATAGATACCTAATTAATAATTTATTTTAAATCATTATTATTCTTATTTTAATAAATACGTTGTTTTATCTATTTTTTTTTTTCGTTTTTATCACTAACCCACATAATAACAAAACTAAATACACTATCGATAACGCTTATCGACAACAATAATGCGCATCACTATGCTCGCCCCTAAGGCCCGTGAGTGGGAGAGAGAGCGAAATACTCCGATGATTTATGACCCAAACTGCACGGACAAAATAATTCTAGTATAGGTACCAATGAGGCAGTTACATAACTGACCTGCAATCGACATTGGCCCCGTGCTCAAGTAGAAGGCGCACGACTCGCGCATGTCCCGCATGAGCCGCTAAATGCAAAGGCGTGCGCTCAACTTTTGTTCGCGCATCACGTGATACACCTGCACGTAGCAGCACCGCGCAAGTTTCGTGCGCATTGCCGCAGCAAGTGCAGTGGTGACGTGCCCAACTGCAATGCCCCATCATTCACTTGTACATTGGCACTACAAAATACAATACAAAGTAGACATATAAGAGAAAATATGTACTATTTTCTCATCGATATCGATATTGAAGTATTATGTACAACGTACTAGAACAGACACCACGAACAAAATCTGTGCGACAGTACGGGGCGTGTAGTAGGAGGTACAGAGTGCCATATTATTATGGCACAGACTAACAAGTTTGAGCCCATGGGCTCTAATGCATGTTGCAAACGACCAAGTCTTGTCGTCTCTTCTAATACGTAGTACATGCAATGTACACAGGCATGTGATGGTGGCGTAAGTGAATTCATCCTATCATCAAGCATTTAAATGGCCCACAAATAATTGTTTTAAGTTTAGGTCTCTTCAGGTATAATTTATGTATGAAAATCATAACAGGTAATATTTCACATAAAAAGCTGTCTGAGGACATTACAACAAATCCTATCTGTATAAGAAAGGCAGTAAAATTTAATGAAACTAGCAGAAACTAGTTTTATGATTTTATAGCGTTTACTAACTTGCTTTATATTCTGACGTTTCGAGTACTTTACAGCACCCATGGTCACGGGGACTAAGGTGCTCGACGTCCCAATGTCATAGTTAACCACAGCTTACATTTACTCGTAGATTAAAATTATTAACTTTTGGTTCGATCTACGCAGAATGAATTTATAGTATCTTGAAGTCTTGCAGTTGTATGCGGGTTGGGATTTAATTTTATTAATTATAAGATCCCAAGCAGATGGTAGCACCCATCCATCTTTCTATTGAAATTAGGATGTTTTTTTATTTCAATAGCCTCGTGAATCGTGATTGAAAGGATGCGGTTTCCTTTAGAGAAAATTTATGGCCTATCAAATCTGATGTAGTGACGGGGCGAGCCTGTACATGTTCACAAACTGCAGACTTCCGGAGCGTCGACCATTCCACATGTGAGAAACGACGTTCATTTAATCCCAACCCAACCATACAACTGCAAGACTACAAGTTACTATAAGCTCATTCTGCATAGATCGGACCAAAATGTATAATTTTAAACTGGAGGCAGCTGTAGTTAACTATGACATTGGGACGTCTCAGTCTTCCCATACTATGGGTGTTGTAAAGTACTGAAACGTCGGGAATATAAAATAAGTTTAAAGTACGCGATAAAATCCGTAAAACTTGTTTCATTTAAATGTGTTGTGTTATCGTAAACATAAGAAATCATTAGACAGTAAACAGTTTATGGCTGATGAAATTTAAACAAGGAAGGTTCTAATAATAATTCGTATTATAGAACGTAAAACAAAGAACAACAAGCCCTTAATAATAAGAATAGTTTAACTTACAACTAAACCAATGAGCATATCCGATTAAGAATAAGTATAAAAAGTAAAAGCAAATCGTACGCACCCAGTCGGTGGTGAAGGGTGCGCCTTTAGCCATGAGGTCGAGCACAGCTTGGTGTCGCCGCGCGCGCGCGGCCAGCAGCAGGCGGCGGCCGAGCTCCGCGCCCCGCACCCGCCCCGCCCCGCCCCGCCCCCGCGCCCCGAGCCGCTGCAACCCCACCCCGCCACCGACACGTTCTCCGCCTGACAACATCGACTACTCCGTGATTGTATAAGGTTGACAAACGAGCACACAGTCAACCTGAGATGGATGTGGATGCTGTGGCCCATAGACATCTATATCTATCCTCGATTAAGAATCAAAGTGCAGATGCGTTGTCACCCCTGAGGACTAAAATGGAATGCCTCGTTTCCATTAAAAAGAGTCTCCGGTTCTCTACACTCATCATACGAAACATAGCAGCATTAAGCTGCTATTTTACGCTGGTATTCTGTGAATCCCCGGTCGTGCCGACCTACAACTACAACCATATTATAGCTGCAGCGTTACTCTGCCACGTAAAAAGTCAAAGAGTGATGAATTAACCACTGCTGATTATAGGCTTTCTCAAGAATTGAAAACCTAGCAAGTATAACTCAATAGATTTACCCATACTACTATCCACTGACTGCCTCGTTAGTCTAGTGATCGTAAATGTTGCTGATCATGAGATCCTGGGGTTCGAATCCCGGTTCGGGCAAAATCAGTTATTGGGTTTTTCTGTCAAGAGATTCTCAGTAGCAAACCCGGAGTGAGAAAGTTGGCGGTATTTCACTCCCATGCCTCAGAAACACGTAAAATCTTGAGAGCTACGGACCCCATGATTAAATTATATTCAGGTTTTATTCAAGTGATTTGCTTTAGGACTTTATTCAGGATTATATCTGGTATGCCCTTCATTATCATCATCATCATCATCATCATTATTACAGCCCTTCACAAGTCCACTGAACGTAGGCCTCCCCCAAGGAATGCCACAAAGCACAGTCCTGAGCCAGGTGGCTCCATTGACTTCCTGCATATCCCTCATGGAGGTGATGTTTGCCATAGTTGCGCTTGGCAAGCAGGTTGGCAACAGCAGTCTGGTATATACTTACATAACATCATTATGTATACAGGATATCAGCACTCAAGTTTGGCTGCATCTTTGGCTGCATCATCACTAACTAACAATACTGGTCAAGCCCTGGCTTTACTTTAATTTTTTTTTATTTGATTACAAAACTTTTTAACCCCGACGAAAAAAGGGGTGTTATATGTTTAATGTGTGTATCTGTTTTTGTATGTGGCATCGTAGTTCCAAATGGATGAACCTAATTAGATTTAGGTTTTTGTTTGAAAGGTGACTTGATCGAGAGTTCTTAGCTATGATTCAAGAAAATCTTTTCAGCCGTTTGAAGATCATCAGCTCTTTTGTTTCTGGGGTTTTTTGCACACCTCCAAGCAAGCCTGACATTATGCCATCTTTGTCTTAAGGCTAGAATTTACCATTTTACAGGGTAGATATTAGTTAAATATCAAAAATCTTATTAACTCTAGTAATTTCAGATAGTAATAAACAAGTTGAACGGCTTAAAGGTACAGCTACTAACTTACCGATATAATTTGCGGTGAAGTAACATGCACAACTACATCATCTGTACACAGGTCTGTTGTCATCTTGCACCATCTGTAACCTAATATAATAAACAATGGTAAGAAGTAATATTTTGTATTACCGTTACAGTTACAGCCTAATAAAGTCCACTGCTGAACATAGGCCTCCCCCATAGATTGCCTCATATATATTTGCCATAGTTGCCATGCTTGGCAAGCGAGTTGGCAACTGCAGTGTTTTTTTTTTAGTTATTATTAGGAAGACGCTATTACCCATCTCCTGATTTGTTTCCCTCTGTAACCTCTTACGACACCCATGGGATGATATGTTATTCATTTTGTAAGTGTATAAATGAAAAAAGAATTATTTATTTTGTATGTACTAACAACTACATAATTTATAACTAATAATTTATTTACAATACCATTGTAAATATAAAGAATAAAGATTAAAATGGAAATACTCAGGTGTAACAACTATGTTTATAGAGGTAACAAATGTGCATTATTATTATTATACTTTAATTTAAACAAAACCATTTATTGACTTTTCATCCAAATATACAATATTTATTACCATAAATAAATAAAAAACTAAAATTATTATTATTTAATTGAAATATTATAGTGAATAGTGTGGTAATAGTTAGTGAGTAATCTGTTTTAAAAACTAAACTGTTTATGTAAATTATAAACTTATTTTTTAAACATTAAAAAGGGGAAATTAAACAAATACATTTAAATAAATTTCACCTAAACTAAACCTTCTGCTGCTAGTTTTATAGGTAAATTTTACAAATGTTTGTCTTACAAATAAAAATGTTTTGAAATACTTTATTTATCTAATGTAGGTTTATTTCCAGAACTATTTATTAAAGCCAGTTATAGCATTTAAAATGATAAATTAATGAAATTATACTATGGTATGGTAAGGCATTTTTAATCTTATATTGCATGGAAGTTTTTTTCTACTTAATTACGATTGACATTTACATGGTTCTAATATTAGCAAAAGTTGTAGAGATAGTTAAATATTTCATTTCGCGCTTTCTTATTAATAAAATCGCAGACAGGATAAGGATGTAGAGATCAGCACCATAACCATACCTTTTGATCAACACATACTTCCTTTTCCTGTCTTGAAGTTGCACACAGATAGGTTTTCACTTAACTTTTGTAGCAAAATAATTTGATAATAGTTCTTCAACGTCAAATTATACACTAAACTTCACTTGTGATGGTTTTTAATGATAAATCTTAGAAAAGTGCAAACGTCAACAGATTAACATTAATTCGACGGTAGGCACACTTTCATACCGCCAAAATAGCTGTCAATTAAACGGTATAAAGATATCAAAGGGTCAAATTTTGCTATTTTACTACACCCATTAGTTTTCGATTATGCAAAAACTAAACTCGTTCTTTAAAATACATAAATAAATGCGAATTTATTTTCATAGTTTTACGTGTTAGGTTATTTAATAACAATTTATTTTTGTCGTTGTATTGGTGGCATAGGAATATAGTCATATAGGGATGTCGATTTATCGATTTTATACGAGAAAATCGATCTTAAACAATGGATATCATGAAACGAAATTCTATTTTTTGTTTCGGTAAAAATTTAACCTTAATAATATTTACTATTTATATTGAACGCACCCAAACACACAAATATTGTTTTTTGGGTTAGTGTGTTTTTTTTTTACTTCAAAAAAGGAGGAGGTACTCAATTCGACTGTATGGTTTTTTATGTGTGTTACCGCAGAACTTTTTTCTCGGTGAACCGATTTTCATGATTCTTTTTTTATTTGAAAGCTGGTGCTTCTCATGTGGTCCCATATAAATTTGATCACGAACTAATCCTTAATAATGCGTATTTAATTGACTTGATCATGTTCTCATTTTATTTATATTGAAGTCGGTTGCACAAAATTTTTAATGTTACCACTTGTGTTTCACCAGAGTTACTTCTTAAAGATTATTCATATTAAAGCTCGAGAAGAAAAAATAACGATTCATTAGAAAATTAATGTTCTGGATTTTGATTTTTTTATTTAATTAGACGTCGGCTCGAAACGATTTGAAAATCGATCTTTTTTAGTAAAATGATCATAAAATAGATTTTTAGTTTTAGAAAAATCATCATATATTAGATATATAATACAACAATATTATAACAAAAGTCATACATTTTAGATTATAGAAAAGAAAATCCTGTTATTAAATTTTAATCGGGAGTAATAACCATAGACTTAGAATATACTGGCGTATAGACCAACATAGTGTGCAAGGGAGAAGAAAATTATTTATGGCAAAAATGCAAGATAGAAAAGGATACCAAATCTCATGACTCTGTAACCTATTTTGAATGACAGGTCGACACAAGTCGGCACGCAAGAAATAGCCCTAGATATTTTTTAATTTTTAGAGTGGATAGTGGTTATTTTTAGTAAGTAACTTTTTTCCAAAATGGTTACTTGTTCAGTGATTGTCTGTAGTGTTAATGATTGACATAATCCTGATAATTGCACATTTCACAGGTAGATTCTCAAGACGTCGTCAATGTTATGACGCGTTTATTTTTGGTTAAATTTTATGTTATATACTGTTTAAAATATAGAATATATTCAATTATTTTGTTAATTTTGATATTTTGCAAAGCAAAAAGTCGGGTTGTTGATAATTTGTAAGAATTTAAAAATACATTTTATACAAAATATTTTATATGTACGCTAGGGATTGAATCAACTATATCAAAATTAATGTCGATATTTATCTTAAATGTTTATAATGAATCGATAGACTTGCTCACACAACAAGAAAATAAATCCTCGGTTTGCTTTCTAAAATGTAATTTTATTTTGCCGTTTGTCAAACAGATTCCCTCCGGATTTTATAATTAGAAAATGGTTAGGTTAATTGATGGGTTGGTTGAATCCAAAGAAGAACTCAACGATTTTCAGCAAACATTTTCTTGAGAAGTATGAAAGAAAATTAGAATAAAACAATAAGGCGGACTGAATCTCGCTATAAAACCCAACGAAGCACCCAAAATAAGTCTGCTCGCTTATAAGTACAAGGGGTCACGCACACATTCACACCTAATAAGTAAGAACGCCATTACGCAACAAACGTCGACCGCGAGAGAAGTAGTTGTCAGGCAATAAAATAAATATTCCGTCTTGCGTCAAGGCTTGGCCACATACATACGGATTTGAATCGGATATCGAAACGGAATCCTGAAACGGAATTCCGTGAACACATCACACACATACGTTTATTTCCATTCGAAATAACAAGGGTCAATTGAGAGGTTAGCCATTGAGTCTAGACATTCTGCCAGCGAATAATAACGACGATTTTCTGATTGCATTCCATTGTGCTGTATCATTGTTACTGAGTGAACCCCTTATCACCCTAAGCTGCAATATAGTCAATATTATAAAAAGATCTATCTATCCAGAGATATGCTTTAAATATGGATGTTCTGTGAACTCTTCGACGAATTATTTAATAAAATAAGATGAAAGGTTACGAAAGCTATACACCTATAAGATTAAATGTAAAACATACATAAACACACCTATTCGCTTCGGTCGTGCGACGAACACTGAGCGCGTTCCGTACGGAATTTACGTATGTGCGTTGCGACTCGTACAAAATCTATGGAAGACTTGCGTTCGAGCGGCGATCCGGCATACGGAATCTCGAATCAGAGAAAATTCCGTACGGAAAATACCGCAACGTGTGTGGCGGGTCATAGATTTTATATGAACTTGCTGCGTTCGGAATCTCGAATCAGATCGAAACGGAATCCCGAAACGGAATTCCGTATGTATGTGGTCGCCTTAAATCTTGCAAAATCGTAGTGGTTTATGGAAAATCATCAAGTAATCACTTTATGAAAAGTCAATAATTATAATCACTTATTTGAATTTTTTGTCATAAATTAAATTGCTATTTTGGAACACAAAACATGCGTCACATGATCAGTGTTCCTAATTATATTTGGGAAAAATTACGAAAATTGGAAATTGCTATTTTTACCCGTCGTCGGAACGGATACGGTATATATATGTGTGTTTGCCCTATTATTTATATATTTGTCTTTAGATTTACAGAATGAAAATATATTTATATTTTCATTCTGTAAATACTAGGAACGAGCACACGAGGTTCTGAAAGCGAATACTAAGGCAAATAAGCCAATGTATACGCTTTACAACAAAGTCCCAGAAAATATGCAGGCCTTATCTATCAAAAAGTTTTAAATATTTATTAAGTAAAATTGTTTTATACTACTTAAAGTACATGATTGATAATAACCCTGAAATGAGGTGATCGCTACCATGTTGTTTCTAAATGTTTTCATACTAATTGTATAAATTAATATATTTAAAATTAGTTTATTTAAAAAAAAAAGGTTTCGCTGGGTTTCTTGCTTGCGTGGTTTTTTCAATAACTATTCTTGTAATCTGTATTAAATAAAAATGATTCCATTCTATTCTAATAATTTTTGGGTTCCCTACCAAAGGTAAAAATAATCTAGCTCCTCATCTTCTTCGATAATTTCATATAAATTTTAAGACCTTTAGTTTTGAGATACGGTAATTAATTATCACCATCACGTCTTTTATTTTATTAACGTTCATACGTAAAATCATTTTTCGGTTGCCTTACAAAAGTTCCATAAGATTCGATTACATAATTAAATTTTTGTATGATATAATGTTTGTAATAAGATTAATTTAAATCAATACGTTTTTATTAATATCCAAGCGATCGGAATATTTTATTTATTTACTTAATTATTCTTTATTACATTGCTTAAAAGAAAATAATACAAAGTGCGGACTTAATGCCTTGAGGAATTCTCTACCAGTCAACCCAGGGAGTGGTGAGAAATTGACGTAGGTGTAGCAATATCGAATAAAAAACAAAATTAAAATGATATTTACTTACGTAATATATACATTTTACTGATAAATATATACATAATTATATACAAATATATACATATTTATATACATATAATTAGTACATACAAATAACTATGAATATATACATCTGTTTAGCAATATACAAGGTTATTTTGCAATAACCATAGCCTGCAGAGAAGGTTCAGAATAAGCAAATAGGCAAATGGTAAAGAAAAATTAATAAAAAAGTATTACTGCGACGCACACTTCGATTTAGGATAATTTCAAATAAAAGTAGAAGCCTTATAATCGTATTTTCTAAAACTGCAAGAACGGTATATCATTATTTATATATTTGAACTTAAGTTTAAAATTTGGCTACTCTTTGAAAAATAACCCTGTATATGACATGAATGATTCATGTAAGAAGCGTTGTTTTTAATCGATGATTACGTACCAACTTTTTTAAAGCATACTTATTGGGAGTTTCGATGTCATCGGGCAAGGAATTACAAAGACGTGAAGCTTGAACTGTAAAGTTCCATAGATACCATAGAACTCGGTGAAGTGAACAGAAATACATATTTTGTTGTTAATAGAATTATTAGATTTCAATCAAAATCTAAATTCTTGATTTTATACGTCATTTGTGTTATTTATATTAGGTTTTTGTACGTGGTAGAGCCATGCTGCAGCTATATTAGTAGTATAGCTAGCACGATGGGTCAGCTGACCGGGGCAGGACCACGCCTCACAGAATACCAGCGTAAAATAGCAGCTTAACACTGCTGTGTTTGTATGATGAGTGTAGAGAACCGGAGACCTTTACTGGAAAAGAGGCATTCCATCTTAGTCCTCACGGGTGACAAAGCATCTGCATTTTGATTCTTAATCGAGGATAGATGTAGATGGCTATGGGTCACAGCAACCACTTAACATCAGGTGGACTGTGTGCTCGTTTGCCACCCTATCCTATTAAAAAAGGTACGTAATAATAATCTATATCGTGTCAAAGTTATGTTATATTTTGATAGTTTGTTTTATAAAAATTATGGGAAATTTTATTTCACATGACAACCCTTTATTGCACGCAAACATACTTTTGCACCGCCGCTATTGCAGTGCATCAGTTCTTTCTTAACGAAATTCTGTCCGCCTTTTTTATACATCCATGCCCATGAGGCAATCTATGGGGAGGTCTACGTTCAACAGTGAACTTTAATAGGCTGTAACGGTAAAGGCATGTAATGTAAACGGCATTGGCTAAGCAATGAGTTGCCTAAATATAATTGTTTCGAGTTCGAATGTTTGTCCCTGTAAAATTTACAGGACAAACTTAAAGGGATTGCCTAGTGTTTAATATATTGTAATCATGATTATTATGACTTTTCAAATAGGTACACAATAATATAACATTTTCTTACATCAAAATGATCCTCAAAACAGAATCTGATAGTTTTTGGTCCAATAGCTGCTCTCTTCATAACGATCACCTACTTTTTCCTGATATTTGGCTAGTATAGGACCATAAAAAAATTATTTGGTGATTTTTGTCTTTTTGCGGCACTTGGGGACGACACAATACTTAATAAGTAAAAATGTCATATATATGACATTTTTAGTCCAAAATAATAATCACAGCGATGAGTGACCAGCTCGAAATTGAAAATAATAACAATTTTTCTTGGTATTTTCTCTAGTTTTGTAATAAACACATAACCACAAATCATTGGCCTTGTCAATTATGATTTTCCCACTGCCAGTCAAGCAGACTCCGCGAATTCCTTGTCGTTTTATAAAGTAGGTCACCATTGGCCACACGAAAGTACTGTTCAAAATTGAGCAATACATTTATTTCATCTCTCTTTAAAACAAGAATCCAAAGGGCAGAGTTGGTATTCGCTACAAGTTAATAAAAGAACTGGTAAAATTTTTCGAGTGAACGTACAAATCCAGTTGCCTTCGCTAATTAAAACCTACCCGTATCTGATTCTGATGCAATAAGATCGGAAGCAGGTTTGTGTTCAGTGTCAGAGACATGATGACATGAGTCACTTTTTATTTTGAAATAAACAAAACTTAGTCCACCTGACGATAAATGGCTACTGCAACCCTGGTTTCCAACTGACTTCAAAGCCAGGACCATATTATCAGCAGTCGCTTACAACCACTGATGACCTGCGCAGTGGCTTAGCAATGAGTTGCAGCGCTTCGAATCCCGCATGGAACAAGTATTTGTATGACCTAGAAATAATCGTCCTGGTGTGCAATTTATGTATATAAACTACCTCCGTAATACAGGAGGAAAGTGTAGTATCATTTTTTAAAATTACTAACTGTAACTAAAACGGAGATCCTGGGCCCCTATGCTGATGGTGACCACCTTGAGTTTTAGCCGGTAGAAGTCCGCCATAACCTTTCGTTTGGCCCGCAGCGGAAGGTATCCGAGGATTTCCCACCATGAAAAAGCTATATCGAACTAACTACTATAGTAAAATTATTTTGTCCGTGCAGTTGAGGTCATAAATCATAGCTCGGCCTCAGCCCGGCTAGGGCGGTAACAAAGTTAACAACAAATAGTTTTAGATTTAATTTTAGATATAAGTTATTATCTTTATATTTATATTTATTTTTAATATAACTTGTTACATTCCAAACATTTGTACTTATAGTTTTTTTAATACATAGATACCTAATTAATAATTTATTTTAAATCATTATTATTCTTATTTTAATAAATACGTTTTATTTATTATTATTTTTTCGTTTTTATCACTAACCCACATAATGACAAAACTAAATACACTATCGATAACGCTTATCGACAACAATAATGCGCATCACTATGCTCGCCCCTAAGGCCCGTGAGTGGGAGAGAGCGAAATACCCGATGGTTTATGACCCAAACTGCACGGACAAAATAATTCTAGTATAGGTACCAATGAGGCAGTTACATAACTGACCTGCAATCGACATTGGCCCCGTGCTCAAGTAGAAGGCGCACGACTCGCGCATGTCCCGCATGAGCCGCTAAATGCAAAGGCGTGCGCTCAACTTTGTTCGCGCATCACGTGATACACCTGCACGTAGCAGCACCGCGCAAGTTTCTACGTGCGCATTGCCGCAGCAAGTGCAGGTGACGCCCAACTGCAATGCCCCATCATTCACTTGTACATTGGCACTTAAAAATACAAATATAAAAAGTAGACATAAGAGAAAATATGTACTATTTTCTCTTATCGATATCGATATTGAAGTATTATGTACAACGTACTAGAACAGACACCACGAACAAAATCTGTGCGACAGTACGGGGCGCGTAGTAGGAGGTACAGAGTGCCATATTATTATGGCACAGACTAACAAGTTTGAGCCCATGGGCTCTAATGCATGTTGCAAACGACCAAGTCTTGTCGTCTCTTCTAATACGTAGTACATGCAATGTACACAGGCGTATGTGTGATGGTGGCGTAAGTGAATTCATCCTATCATCAAGCATTTTAATGGCCCACAAATAATTGTTTTAAGTTTAGGTCTCTTCAGGTATAATTTATGTATGAAAATCATACAGGTAATATTTCACATAAAAAGCTGTCTGAGGACATTACAACAAATCCTATCTGTAATAAGAAAGGCAGTAAACATTTAAATGAAACTAGCAGAAACTAGTTTTTAGGATTTTATAGCGTTTACTAACTTGCTTTATATTCCTGACGTTTCGAGTACTTTACAGCACCCATGGTCACGGGGACTAGTGCTCGACGTCCCAATGTCATAGTTAACCACAGCTACATTTACTCGTAGATTAAAATTATTAACTTTGGTTCGATCTACGCAGAATGAATTTATAGTATCTTGAAGTCTTGCAGTTGTATGCGGGTTGGGATTTAATTTTATTAATTATAAGATCCCAAGCAGATGGTAGCACCCATCCATCTTCTCTATTGAAATTAGGATGTTTTTTTATTTCAATAGCCTCGTGAATCGTGATTGAAAGGATGCGGTTTCCTTTAGAGAAAATTTATGGCCTATCAAATCTGATGTAGTGACGGGGCGAGCCTGTACATGTTCACAAACTGCAGACTTCCCGAGCGTCGACCATTCCACATGTGAGGAAACGACGTTCATTTAATCCCAACCCAACCATACAACTGCAAGACTACAAGTTACTATAAGCTCATTCTGCATAGATCGGACCAAAATGTATAATTTTAAACTGGAGGCAGCTGTAGTTAACTATGACATTGGGACGTCTCTAGTCTTCCCCATACTATGGGTGTTGTAAAGTACTCGAAACGTCGGGAATATAAAATAAGTTTAAAGTACGCGATAAAATCCGTAAAACTTGTTTCATTTAAAAAAATGGTGTGTTATCGTAAACATAAGAAATCATTAGACAGTAAACAGTTTATGGGCTGATGAAATTTAAACAAGGAAGGTTCTAATAATAATCTTCGTATTATAGAACGTAAAACAAAGAACAACAAGCCCTTAATAATAAGAATAGTTTAACTTACAACTAAACCAATGAGCATATCCGAATAAGAATAAGTTTAAAAAGTAGAAAAGCAAATCGTACGCACCCAGTCGGTGGTGAAGGGTGCGCCTTTAGCCATGAGGTCGAGCACAGCTTGCGTGTCGCCGGCGCGCGCGGCCAGCAGCAGGCGGCGGCCGAGCTCCGCGCCCCCCGCCCCCGCCCCCGCACCCGCCCCGCGCCCCGAGCCGCGGCAACCCCCACCCCCGCCACCGACACGTTCTCCGCCTGACAACATCGACTACTCCGTGATTGTATAAGGTTGACAAACGAGCACACAGTCAACCTGAGATGGATGTGGATGCTGTGGCCCATAGACATCTATATCTATCCTCGATTAAGAATCAAAGTGCAGATGCGTTGTCACCCCTGAGGACTAAAATGGAATGCCTCGTTTCCATTAAAAGAGTCTCCGGTTCTCTACACTCATCATACGAAACATAGCAGCATTGCTGCTATTTTACGCTGGTATTCTATGAACCTCGGTCGTGCCGACCTACAACTACAACCATATTATAGCTGCAGCGTTACTCTGCACGTAAAAAGTCAGAGTGATGAATTAACCACTGCTGATATATAGGCTTTCAAGAATTGAAAACCTAGCAAGTATAACTCAATAGATTTACCCATACTACTATCCACTGACTGCCTCGTTAGTCTAGTGATCGTAAATGTTGCTGATCATGAGATCCTGGGGTTCGAACCCGGTTCGGGCAAAATCAGTTATTGGGTTTTTCTGTCAAGAGATTCTCAGTAGCAAACCCGGAGTGAGAAAGTTGGCGGTATTTCACTCCCATGCCTCAGAAACACGTAAAATCTTGAGAGCTACGGACCCCATGATTAAATTATATTCAGGTTTTTATTCAAGTGATTTGCTTCTTAGGACTTTATTCAGGATTATATCTGGTATGCCCTTCATTATCATCATCATCATCATCATCATTATTACAGCCCTTCAAGTCCACTGAACGTAGGCCTCCCCCAAGGAATGCCACAAAGCACAGTCCTGAGCCAGGTGGCTCCATTGACTTCCTGCATATCCCTCATGGAGGTGATGTTTGCCATAGTTGCGCTTGGCAAGCAGGTTGGCAACAGCAGTCTGGTATATACTTACATAACATCATTATGTATACAGGATATCAGCACTCAAGTTTGGCTGCATCTTTGGCTGCATCATCACTAACTAACAATACTGGTCAAGCCCTGGCTTTACTTTAATTTTTTTTTATTTGATTACAAAACCTTTTTAACCCCGACGAAAAAAGGGGTTATATGTTTAATGTGTGTATCTGTTTTTGTATGTGGCATCATAGCTCCCAAATGGATGAACCGATTTAGATTTAGTTTTTTTTGTATGAAAGGTGTCTTAATCGAGAGTGTTCTTAGCTGTGTTTCAAGAAAATCTTTTCAGCCGTTTGAAGATCATCAGCTCTTTTGTTTCGGGGTTTTTTGCACACCTCCAAGCCTGACATTATGCCATCTTTGTCTTAAGGCTAGAATTTACCATTTTACAGGGTAGATATTAGTTAAATATCAAAAATCTTATTAACTCTAGTAATTTCAGATAGTAATAAACAAGTTGAACGGCTTAAAGGTACAGCTACTAACTTACCGATATAATTTGCGGTGAAGTAACATGCACAACTACATCATCTGTACACAGGTCTGTTGTCATCTTGCACCATCTGTAACCTAATATAATAAACAATGGTAAGAAGTAATATTTTGTATTACCGTTACAGTTACAGCCTAATAAAGTCCACTGCTGAACATAGGCCTCGTGATTGCCTCATAGGGGATATTTCCATAGTTGCCATGCTTGGCAAGCGAGTTGGCAACTGCAGTGTTTTTTTTTTAGTTATTATTAGGAAGACGCTATTACCCATCTCCTGATTTGTTTCCCTCTGTAACCTCTTACGACACCCATGGGATGATATGTTATTTATTTTGTATTAAGTGTATAAATGAAAAAAGAATTATTTATTTTGTATGTACTAACAACTACATAATTTATAACTAATAATTTATTTACAATACCATTGTAAATATAAAGAATAAAGATTAAAATGGAAATACTCAGGTGTAACAACTATGTTTATAGAGGTAACAAATGTGCATTATTATTATTATACTTTAATTTAAACAAAACCATTTATTGACTTTTCATCCAAATATACAATATTTATTACCATAAATAAATAAAAAACTAAAATTATTATTATTTAATTGAAATATTATAGTGAATAGTGTGGTAATAGTTAGTGAGTAATCTGTTTTAAAAACTAAACTGTTTATGTAAATTATAAACTTATTTTTTAAACATTAAAAAGGGGAAATTAAACAAATACATTTAAATAAATTTCACCTAAACTAAACCTTCTGCTGCTAGTTTTATAGGTAAATTTTACAAATGTTTGTCTTACAAATAAAAATGTTTTGAAATACTTTATTTATCTAATGTAGGTTTATTTCCAGAACTATTTATTAAAGCCAGTTATAGCATTTAAAATGATAAATTAATGAAATTATACTATGGTATGGTAAGGCATTTTTAATCTTATATTGCATGGAAGTTTTTTTCTACTTAATTACGATTGACATTTACATGGTTCTAATATTAGCAAAAAGTTGTAGAGATAGAAGTTAAATATTTCATTTCGCGCTTTCTTATTAATAATAAATCGCAGACAGGATAAGGATGTAGAGATCAGCACCATAACCATACCTTTTTGATCACCAACACATACTTCCTTTTCCTGTCTTGACGGAAGTTGCACACAGATAGGTTTTCACTTAACTTTTGTAGCAAAAATAATTTGATAATAGTTGTTCAACGTCAAATTATACACTAAACTTCACTTGTGATGGTTTTTTAATGATAAATTCTTAGAGAAAAGTGCAAACGTCAACAGATTAACATTAATTCGACGGTAGGCACACTTTCATACCGCCAAAATAGCTGTCAATTAAACGGTATAAAGATATCAAAGGGTAAAATTGCTATTTTACTACACCCATTAGTTGTCGATTATGCAAAACTAAACTCGTTCTTTAAAATACATAAATAAATGCGAATTTATTTTCATAGTTTTACGTGTTAGGTTATTTAATAACAATTTATTTTTGTCGTTGTATTGGTGGCATAGGAATATAGTCATATAGGGATGTCGATTTATCGATTTTATACGAGAAAATCGATCTTAAACAATGGATATCATGAAACGAAATTCTATTTTTTGTTTCGGTAAAAATTTAACCTTAATAATATCTACTATTTATATTGAACGCACCCAAACACACAAATATTGTTTTTGGGTTAGTGTGTTTTTTTTTACTTCAAAAAAGGAGGAGGTACTCAATTCGACTGTGTTTTTTTGTGTGTTACCGCAGAACTTTTTCTCGGTGAACCGATTTTGATGATTCTTTTTATTTGAAAGCTGTGCTTCTCATGGTCCCATATAAATTTGATCACGAACTAATCCTTAATAATGCGTATTTAATTGACTTTGACTACATTGATCATGTTCTCATTTTATTTATATTGAAGTCGGTTGCACAAAATTTTTAATGTTACCACTTGTGTTTCACCAGAGTTTCCTTAAAGATTATTCATATTAAAGCTCGAGAAGAAAAAATAACGATTCATTAGAAAATTAATGTTCTGGATTTTGATTTTTTTATTTAATTAGACGTCGGCTCGAAACGATTTGAAAATCGATCTTTTTTAGTAAAATGATCATAAAATAGATTTTTAGTTTTAGAAAAATCATCATATATTAGATATATAATACAACAATATTATAACAAAAGTCATACATTTTAGATTATAGAAAAGAAAAATCCTGTTATTAAATTTTAATCGAGGTAAGTAATAACCATAGACTTAGAATATACTGGCGTATAGACCAACATAGTGTGCAAGGGAGAAGAAAATTATTTATGGCAAAAATGCAAGATAGAAAAGGATACCAAATCTCATGACTCTGTAACCTATTTTGAATGACAGGTCGACACAAGTCGGCACGCAAGAAATAGCTCCTAGATATTTTGTAATTTTTTAGAGTGTGATAGTGGTTATTTTTAGTAAGTAACTTTTTCCAAAATGGTAAATTGTTCAGTGAGTGTCTGGTGTTAATGATTGAAATAACCTCATAATTGCACATTTCACAGGTAGATTCTCGGCGTCGTCAATGTTATGACGTTTATTTTGGTTAAATTTATGTTATATACTGTTTAAAATATAGAATATATTCAATTATTTTGTTAATTTTGATATTTTGCAAAGCAAAAAGTCGGGTTGTTGATAATTTGTAAGAATTTGGTAAATACATTTTTATACAAAATATTTTATATGTACGCTAGGGATTGAATCAACTATATCAAAATTAATGTCGATATTTATCTTAAATGTTTATAATGAATCGATAGACTTGCTCACACAACAAGAAAATAAATCCTCGGTTTGCTTTCTAAAATGTAATTTTATTTTGCCGTTTGTCAAACAGATTCCCTCCGGATTTTATAATTACAAAAAATGGTTAAGGTTAATTGGATGGGTTGGTTGGAATCCAAAGAAGAACTCAACGATTTTCAGCAAACATTTTCTTGAGAAGTATGAAAGAAAAATTAAAATAAAAAAAAATTATTAAAAGGAGTCATTTCTACATTATTTGTACCAGTAAGTATAATATTGTTATAATAAGACTTCAAAAATTTAACTTTCAAAACTTTAGATAAAAATTGAAACAAATTTTTATACATTATAAAACTGTAGTACATTAAAGTTAAAAAAATCTTGAGATTATCCTCTTTAAGCCATTATGAAACCAACTAAGTTTCTATTTATCAACCAAAATAAATGTATAACCATTTAACCAACCGCAGACTCACGGTCACACTAGTACAATATTCATACCACTCTATTTTCCTAAGGGGTTGAGCGGAGTCGGATTATATTCCTAAGTCACAATGATAAAACTTTAGCGTAGTTAGGTATAGATATTTAGTAATGCCCTGAAGTACCACTATACTCCCGCGCATGAGACGATTGTATAAATTCCATAGTATTTGATACTCACAACGCTCGATGCCCGATTCATGCTTGATGGCCGACGACATTGTGTGAGGACTTAAATAGCGTGGTTAAGAACACCGATTCCTTCCAAGGATGATTCGCGAGGCTATTGAAATCAAAAACATCCTAATTTCAATAGAGAAGATGGCGGGTGCTACCATCTGCTTGGGATCCTATAATTAATAAAATTAAATCCCAACCCAAGCATACAACTGCAAGACTTCAAGATACTGTGTTAATACTGCGTAGATCGGAACAAAAATTAATAATTTTTAATCTGGAGGTAACCGTGGTTAACTATGACATTGGGACGTCAAATACCTCAGTCCCCCCGTGACCATGGGTGCTGTAAAGTACTCGAAACGTCCGATAAAATCCGTAAAACTAGTTTTATTTAAATGAGAGCAATCTTATTTAACTGATTCCTACAAGTTTTCTTACTTAAATTATTAAGTTTACATTCATATTTAAGTCGAATGTTAAAATAAACTTCTATATGTATTTAATTAGTAATTATTAAATGTTTGTAATTATCAAAAGTAATACTTATATGAAAAATAAAGCAGTCATTATGTAATCCGTGTCCCTGGTTTTATTTCCTCATCAAAACATTTTATAAAATATAAATAGGTATATACTTAGTTAAGTATCTACCTATTTATATTAACAATATGTTAAACAAGAAATTCCGGGGAAACTGCCATGCCGTAAATATTTTTCTCCAAAGATCATAGCTCGAAAATACAACTTTCCGATCTGATTCTTGGGGAGTTTTTTTTTTAAGTTTATCAGTAGAGTCACCTGGGATTTCATACATTTGAATTAAAATCCAACAAAAGGCAGGTAGGTTCAGCTTATTCCCAGGAACATGTTATATGAATATTTTTTAATTATTTTAGAATTATCATGGTAAAAATTCAGTTAATTTTTGAAGTTATTCAATTTCGTGCACTAAACAATTTTTTTAAGTCTTTTTACCGCTTCCTTAACAATCATATTTTGATAGTCCTTGTAAGTAAAATGTACATCACTAGCTAACGCACACAATGACAAATCAAAATTAGTCATGCGTTTTCGGGCTGTCAGGTCGTCTATACGCCAGTATATTCTAAGTCTATGGTAATAACCATTACCACAAATATATTATTCTTACAAATTTGTAAACCAAAATAATTGTGTTATACGCTGAAATTACGACGCATGTTCGAGTATCGGTCGCCATGCCGCTTTTCTCTATGCATTTCAAAGTAAGTAAAGTAAAGCTACAGCCTATATACGTCCCACTGCTGGGCACAGGCTTCCTCTCATTTCTGAGAGGGTTGATTTATGCATTTTGTTAGCATAATTTATACTACTATGCTGACGTAAATTAACGTCACTTATTTCTGCACCAAACCATTGACGGTTCCAAGAACTGCATAGTCAGTATATTGTCACATCAGCTTATTGGTGTTTTTGGCAATGTATCGTTACTTTGTTTCTCCTGCGAATATTCTAGTTATAGATTTTATATGTCGGAAACTCTCGAACAATGCCTGCGCGAATTGGGTTTGTTGGCTAATTTCTTGTTAAAGCTTGTTTTTAAAAATGTTTTTTTACTATTAATTTATTTTAATTTTTTAGTTAGGTATCGCTGGACATGTTTGCAAGTCTGTTTATTTCATTTTAAGCATCATTGCTGGTTTTCTCCGTCATATTCATTTTTTATCGCCAGCAGTTGACCCTTGCCGGTCCTTACAACATTTGTTCGAGCACCACCAAACTATCTCTAACTCTTTAAAATTGATATGGCGACTATCTTGATTTCCGCCATATTTTTTTTCAGCACCGCTAGAATTTGCACAGGGTGTAGGTCGATATTAGTTAGATGCGACCCCTCTTAGTTTTACCGTTTAGCCGGGCAGTAGAACACCATCTTCTCGAAGAGCTGAACGCAGACGTCATTTTATTCGTATTCTTTTCACCGAACAAAGGTTCATCTTGTTATCGTCATTTGAATTATGAATAAGAAACATTGTCCACAATCTTTGGGAGTCCACCATATTGGATTTAGAGTGACATCATTTTATTTTAGTATTCTGTATTCGTATTTTTTTGATTGCCAACTTAGATCCGCCATCTTGATTTTTTTTGTCAGCAGTTGAAACTTGTTATTCCCCACAGCATTTGTTCGAACACCACCAAACTGTCCCTAACCTTTGCCGAGTTATAACTCTTTTAAATTTCTATGGCGGCCATTTTGTTTTCCGCCTTTTTTAACCATGGCCTTATTCCAGCTCCATCTTTAGATCAGCTATATGTCATAATAATATTGCATTGTCATATTAGACGTCCACCATATTGGATTTAGAATGACGTCACTTTAGTTATAGTGTTTCGTCTATCAAACCCTTTCATTGGATAGCCATATTATAAGGGTTACTATGAAAATTATAAATTGCCATTTTGTGACGTCCGCCATATTGGATTTAGAATAATGTCACTTTACTTGTTGGGTTTCGCTTATCAAGACCTTTCATTTGATACCGATATCATTGCTGTGGATAGCGATTGCTGTGGAAATGATAAATCGCCATTGTGTAACGTCCGCCATATTGGATTAAAAATGGCGGCATTTAAGTAATCGTGCATTAAATTACTAAATAAATAAATATATTTGTTTGCAAGAAACGTGGAATTAAATGAAAATTAACAATTTACAAAAATACCATAATTTAAACATTATTTCATACATTATGTCAAAATCTTAAAAGCATCGCCTACTTACGTGCAAAGAAATCTTTAATTGTATAAAAAGAGTGCTGGATGAGCCATTTTTTAAGGTCAGTTTTCACTCTCATTGTTGGTAGCTCTCTAATCGCTTTAGGTAACTTATTAAAAACTTTTATACACATTATGTAAGAATTTTTATTGAACAAAACTGTCCTGCAGGCAAGCATTAACAATCTAGTTGGGTCCCTTTTACCTATAATAGAATTGTCTCGAGCGCTATGAAATAAACACTGATTTTTTTTTGACAAATATACACATATCTAATATATACAGGCCAGTCAGCGTTAGCAAATTATTATTTTTAAATAAAGGTCTACATGATTCCAGGGGCCCGACGTTACATAGAGCTCGTATACATTTCTTTTGACTGATAAATGCTTTGTTTATGTCAGTCGAGTTTCTCGATACCAACAGACCATACCTCAACATAGATTCGATGTATACGTAATATGCAGTTAGCGCAGCCTCTTTCCCAGCGATGCACTGTAACCTACGCAGTGCACATACAAATTTGGTGCAGACATTTTTCACATACGAATTCCAGTAACACTGGTGATCAACATATAGGCCTAAAAATTTTGTTTCTGAGACCTCTTCCAAATTTTCAATATCATATGAAATATTTAGTTTTTCAGTTCATCATCATCATTACAGCCCTTCACAAGTCCCAAGGAATTCTCCCCCAAGGAATGCCACAAAGCACGGGCCTTAGTCACCTGCATCCACCGAACGGTACGAGGCCGCCACTCGAGAACCTTTTTCCTCATCGGTTGTCGGTTCGCCTATTATATTCGCCTGCCCATTGCCTCTTCAGCTTACTAATCCGTTGGGCTATGTCGGTCACTCTGGTTCTACTGCGGATATCCCCATTTTTAAGTTTATCACGCAGAGAAACCCCGAACATAGCGCTCTCTATAGCTCGCTCAGTGACCTTGAGCTTCCTTATACGGTCAGCAGTGAAGGGCCACGTCTCAGTTCCATAGGTCATGACTGGCAACACGCACTGGTTGTACAGTCTCGTTTTCAAGTTTTGAGGTATACCTGACGAGAAAATGTGCCGTAGTTTCCCGAACGCTGCCCAGCCAAGTTGAATCCGTCGATTGACCTCTCGGTCGAAGTTGGACTTACCTAGTCGGACTATTTGTCCCAGGTAACCATTCTCGTCAACAACTTCGAGCTTAGTGCTCCCAACAACTACCGGCATAGGTGTGACATGGACGTTATACATGATCTTTTTTTTTTGTCCATGTTCATCTTAAGATCTATCCGTTGGGAGGCACTTTTGAGGTTATTGAGCATAGTGCTTCAATCCTCCAGTGATTCTGCCATATGGACTATATTGTCGGTAAATCGAAGGTGAGTGATGTAATATTTTCTTATATTTACGCGAAGCCTACACATTAAATGAAACTAATTTTTACGGATTATATTGCGTTTAATTTTAACTTTTTAATTCCCGACGTTTCGGGTGCTTTACAGCACTCATGGTCACGGGGAGGACTGAGGTGTTTGACGTCCCTATGTCATAGTTAGCCCGGCTACCTTCAGTTTTTTAATATTAATTTTTGGTTTGATCTACGCAGAATGAGCTTACAGTATCTTGAAGTCAGTAGATTTAATTTTATTAATTATAGGATCCCAAGCAGATGTCAGCACCCATCCATCTTCTCTATTGAAATTAGGATGTTTTTTAATTTCAATAGCCTCGCGAATCATCCTTGGTAGGAATCGGTGTTCTTTTGCGAGGATTTGTGATCTATCAAATCTGATGTAATGGCGGGGACGATCTTGAACATGTTCACAAACTGCAGACTTCCCGATACGTCGGTGCTTCAAGTCAGCTATATGTTCTTTTACCTCCTCAGTCCCCCTCGTGACCATGGGTGCTATAAAGCACCCGAAACGTCGGGAACTAAAAAGTTAAAATTAAACGCGATATAAACCGTAAAAATTAGTTTCATTTGGTGAGTGATGTACTTCAGTGATGTTTTTCAGTTGGTGTATTGTAATTCGAAAGCTTAATGAATTTTGTTTTTGAGACATTCGCACGCAGATTATTGGTTTCTAGCCAGGTTATTATGGATGCTACAGAAGAATTTAACGTTATTTCGAAGTCACTTACGGTAACTTCTTTATTTAGTTCTGATATGACGATGGAAATGTCATCGGCAAAAAGTATAGACTGGTGAGGTGTAGTCAGTAAGTGATCTATGTATAATATAAATAACAGTGGACCCAGTACACTGCCCTGGTGCACACCACTTTTATTGTGGATAAAAGAAGATCTAAATGATGTGCGGTTATGCTTTTCGTCAATACGCGTCACTTCAACACATTGTTGCCGATTTTCTAAACATGATTTGAACCAATTTAATGCAGGCCCACGAATTCCATATCTTTCACATTTGTTTATTAAAATAATATGATCAACACAGTCAAACGCGTTTGACATGTCGTAAAATATGGAAACTACTGGTACTTTTTTGTTGATATGATCAGTTACTCTATGTATTAAAGAAAATACGGCATGAGTTGTGGAATTTCCTTTTTGGAATCCGTTCTGTTCTTTACAGAGAATATTATTGTCACGAGAACCAAACGTGTGTGTCACAATTTAAGCCCGATAGCTTCAGTGAAAGTGGTTGAAATATTTTATTTTTATTTTTATTATATTTTATTTTATTAGGGATAACAACAGCCTTCATTCTGTGATACATTATTCTTATATAATATGTCTTTACATAGGGCCAATAATAGTCATCCACTTTTCAAAATTTAGCACGAATCAAAAGTAAGAAAAGAAAAGTAACAAAAACTTTAATCAAAAACAATACTTAATTTGTCATGGCTGATCTAAGAAAATATTTATGCTTCAATAAGATAATATATATATATATATATATATATATATATATATATATATATATATATATATATATATATATATATATATATATATATATATATATATATATATATATACATATATATATATATATGTACACATACATCAACATAACATATAATCATATTTTAATTAAATACTTATGCATATAGGTAAACTTATATATACAAACATATAAATAAATAAATATACATACGTACAATATACGCACGTACACACTCACATACACATATTATATTAAATTCTTTTTGTGTCAATTAGCGAATTGGACATCTAAATTGAGATGCTACTACGGATTTATAAAACTACGAATGCTACCAACATAAACAATAAAGATTAATTGTCTACTCCTGTCAAAGCATGTACTACCTTTAGTTTAAATGAATTTTTTGAATGGATAAATGGGTCAATATGAGAGAATTTACTGTTAAAAATTTTAACCATTCTGGTGAGGACACTATTCTTGCCATAATTGGTATGATGTAAGGGAACACTGAATAAAGGTGTATATCTAGTCCTACGTCGGGGCACTTTAAAGGAGATTTGTGAAATCAGAACAGGGCAATCTAGTTGAGCGCGTAAAATATCAAACAAAAAACCCATGTCTAACATCTCACGGCGTTCTTCTAACGTAAGAAGATTAAATTTACGACAATTATCACTGTAAGACATGAATGTGTGCGTGGTGACGTCGCACCTGAAATTTAGAGATTTTAAAAACTTTTTCTGAATACGCTCTAAGCGTGCCTTATAAACTTCATATAAAGGCGACCATACCGGACTAGCGTACTCCAATATGCTTCTCACGTATGCAAAATATAACGTTTTTAATGCTAAAGTACTTTTAAACGGTTGACAGGTTCTTAGAACAAATCCAAGCATACGGTTAGCTCTATCTGCTATATTATCATAATGCATATTAAGGAGCATCTTGGAGTCAAAACAAACGCCGAGATCAAGTACATCATTGACTCGTGTTAATACTTGATTATTAAAGTTATAAGGAAAGACAATTGGATTTTTCTTGCGCGTAAAGCTTATAATCTGACATTTTTTAATATTGACATAGATCTTATTGTGTTGATAAAAAGAAAACAAGTTATCCAAATCGTATTGTAACAATCTACAATCTTCAACAGAACGAACTACCCGGTATATTTTTTTATCATCTGCATATAATAGGTGATTAGAATGAGAAAAG
>JAGSMP010001163.1:0-56972 GCA_029286625.1 Parnassius orleans | reverse complement strand
TGTAAGACATGAATGTGTGCGTGGTGACGTCGCACCTGAAATTTAGAGATTTTAAAAACTTTTTCTGAATACGCTCTAAGCGTGCCTTATAAACTTCATATAAAGGCGACCATACCGGACTAGCGTACTCCAATATGCTTCTCACGTATGCAAAATATAACGTTTTTAATGCTAAAGTACTTTTAAACGGTTGACAGGTTCTTAGAACAAATCCAAGCATACGGTTAGCTCTATCTGCTATATTATCATAATGCATATTAAGGAGCATCTTGGAGTCAAAACAAACGCCGAGATCAAGTACATCATTGACTCGTGTTAATACTTGATTATTAAAGTTATAAGGAAAGACAATTGGATTTTTCTTGCGCGTAAAGCTTATAATCTGACATTTTTTAATATTGACATAGATCTTATTGTGTTGATAAAAAGAAAACAAGTTATCCAAATCGTATTGTAACAATCTACAATCTTCAACAGAACGAACTACCCAGTATATTTTTTTATCATCTGCATATAATAAGTGATTAGAATGAGAAAAACAGTTGGCAATATCCTTAATTTCTCTTCATTGCGCATCGCATATATGCTCTATTTGGCTTATGTCAGGCGAACGCGCTGACTACCCCATAACGTTTATTTTAATGTCACAAAGGTGTCTGCGCCGCAGACAGTTATAAACTTTCATTATACATTACATTATCTGCGTTATAAATAATATGTATTCAATAATTGTACAATCCATTGATAATTGGTTTATAAATAATAATTGTTTTAATTAAATATAAATACTCTACGTTCGTTACGAACAAGTTTAATTAGTTAAATATATTAACGGGCACGCAACCTAATTGTGCCTACCGTAATTATTGTATCAAAAATATAGCTACTTGTATATAGTTCTGAGGAGCTTTATTTTAACTACATTGTTCTATCTGAACAGAAAGTATTCGATAAATATTGGTACAGTATGGGGGCGTGCATAAAAACAAATATATCTCCTATAAAAGGGACAAATGGCACTTCAATTTCTTCCAAAATCTCAGTTACATATCGTACCTCTGTTAGTGATACGGAGTTCTGTACGTGCCCCAAACAAATACCTCCCCATACCATAACTGATCTTTCAGCATATTATGATGGAGGCATATGCCTCTTTTCAAGTAAAGGTAAACAATTTAAACAAACCCTAAATATATCCTAGTCAAATGCAATTTCTTAGTTTAGAAGTTGTAACATACACGTTACATACATAATTTGGTTTTATTTAGTTACTAGCTGTTACCCGCGGCTTCGCCCGCATGGTCACTGGGAAATGAACTATCCATTGCTTTTTGAATTGAAAGAAAACTGAGTTATATAGATTTGTGTCAGAGATGCAGCCATTAAAGGAAACTGAGCAAAATTGATTCGTCAGCCTATTTAAATGTTTTGAAACGCAGCGTATGGAAAGCATGAAAATAACCTGTTTATTCAAATGGAAACAGGATATTTTTAATTAAAGAAACTGAGCATATTTATCCGTCAGGGATGCAGACTTTTGAAAAAAACTGAGCTAAATTGATTCGTCAGAGATGCAGTTTTCTAAATTGAAGAAACTGAGCCAAATAAAGATCCGTCAGAGATGCAGCCTTTGAGTTGAAAGAAACTGAGCTTAATAGGTCCGTCAGAGGTGCAGCATTTGGAATTGAAAAGAAACTGAGCTAAATAGAAATTTTGAATTGAAAGGAAGATCTGTAGGAATTCTGATTAATTGATTGTAGGAATTTTGGAAGAAAAAACTGAACACTATTTTAAGACGCTACTATACACAATGTTATATGTTTTTCATTCAGGAAAGAATGTGGAATTCTGGGCATTTGACACACGCGAACATGCTATGACCATGAGAGAAGCACGGTTTTTCTAAGTTGACCCTGCTACCTGTAACGTTTGCTTGCGCTTTATTAATTGTCATTGCAAAACTAGGCTTAATGAGGAACTGCAACCTTTTGAATTGAAAAGGAAGATCTGTGCAGGAATTATAGGGATCCGTGTTATAATAACATTTCACCTTTTCACGCCTGTCAAAATTGTAGCTGATTATATTCCGTCAAGATGTGTCACGCAGCCTTGTCCCGTTACATAACCGAGGAGCATCTAAATTTCGCATTAGCATGACTGGGACGCCTAATTTTAATTGAACTTATGTGAGGACACACCAACCAACTCTAGAGAATTTAGAAACTCTACGGGATATGAAGTGCTCTGTTCTGTGTCCATAACTGTGTCTACTGACAAATACTCAGTTATTTCTCCTGCTACTTTGCTTAATATATCTGAATTTATTTTGTTAACGCTCTCATTTTTGGTGCAAGAATCGTCCTTCACATAAACCATTTGTCTTCATGCATGTAATCTGAATAAACGCTCATAATTAATTCGGAATGACTCTGTCTAAATTACAAAATCTCTCCTCAATTTAACGCACCCTCAGCATCCGTTTCCAACCGCCCATCGCCAATTTTTAATAGTGTCAGCATAGTTTCCAGCATTGATATCATTATACAAATGCACTCTCATATTCGTAGTTAAACTGAATTTTGTCACCTCGTTCCATAAAATAGATGACTTGAGGCATGCTTTAATTTCATCTGCAGGTGTGCCCTTTTGAATGACAGGTAAAGTTTGGCGTCACCAGCCAATAAAACCACCATTCCTCCCATTACATCGGTATTGCTGCGCAAATCCTGGAGCGTTCGATTTAGTGCTTCTACAGCTTTTATATGCGACATTGTACTTTCGTCCTACACTAAAGTTTGCATTGTCGTAGCATTATACCTCGTGCACTATTTTGCTAAAGTTGCAGATCGGCGATTCTTCCTGGGCTGGAATTTGGGAGTTTTAAAACAGAATGTGCAGTGCGGCCCCCGCTTAGCAGCGTGGCAGCTATACCGGAGGAAGCTACAGCCACAGCAATGTCTTTATCTTTCGTACTTGCGCTAATAATAAATTTAACAAAATGTCTTCCCAGTTCCTCAGGCATCTAAAAGAAAAGTGCACCATTTCCAGATTCAATTTGTCCTAATACTTTGTCAAAAACTCGTTTTTTTCGGGAAGCAAGCGGGGTACAAATTCGGCTACTTGGTGCTGCAAAGCTGGTATATTGTAGTTTGTTTCGTATAATTTCATCCTTAGTTCATTTCAGTTGTTCGCTGAGGCTTATCATTCCAAAGTCTTAATTTTCCTACCATTGCCATTACTTTATCTTCAATTTTCCAAGTGCTTCATTATAAATATGTTCATTGCTTGTCATGTTCGCGTGTGTCTGCTGTAACCTTCGCAAAATATCTTCCGCCATGTACTCTTTATATTTGTCCCACAATTTATGTGCATTAGATAGCCCGCAAGATGATATGAGGAGTTGCAGATCCCTAATTTTGGCTGGTGACTGGCACTGCACAGCTTCCTCCATGGTTTCAACCCAGTGATTATCGTTTCTAAAAGATGCAGAGCTTCACATGCTTCTCTATAAGTTGCGCATTCCTGACCGTTGACAGTTTGGTCTTTATATCCTGTAGGACCCCGAACATGGTGCAGCAGCAATCGTAAACAGAAACATTCAAAATTAGTTACATGGACGGTATACACACGAACAAGGGCATCTGATGACTTTACACCGAGCCAATTTGCAACAGGCGCGCCTTGAATACAGCGTTTCCACTCCTTCCTAAATGTTTTCCAAGAATAATAGCGGGGGACTTCAGAATATATCAACGTTTTTGCAAAGGGGTCGGTTTGACAAAGTTGAAAGAAGGCTGTTAGTGTAGTTTTTGGCGGTGATGCAATTCTTTCTTGGAAATTTCTTTCGTTGAAATATACACGCTCTCCATTTTCTAGGAGTGCACAGGGTGGTAACTGTTGGGTGCCTTTCGTGTAAAGGGAAGCCAAGGAGACGCCACGCTGCCTCGTTACTGCTGACATAACGCCCTGCTTGAAAGGTACTTCATTAACGGGATTTGCCTCACCTTCACTCCTGAGATTAAATACTTCGCTTCCTTTATTTATGTACTTACAGATATACTTGATTGCGCGGACAGAGCTACATGCTTCTACATTAATGTGGGCATTAAACATTTTACATAGAATGGGCGAATACGGGACAATCCAGCTGTTATCTAAGGTTTCGAACGCTCCAGAGCGACATTTGATTGTAACATTCCTGCCACCATCTTTGGGAGCTCTGCGTCTGTATAAAGGGTAGCCATTGTCATTGTGCACTGTTTCTTTTAATAGCTGTTTAGGGAATTTCTTTGTACATTTTCCTTCTTACTCTAGCAACTAAATCGTGTCCGTCAGTACTTTTTTGGCCCGGCATTAGCTCCTCAGTTATTTCTTTCCATGTGGGATTGCAAGTAAAGTAACAAAAGATCAGGTCTTCCGTAAGTTCGTACAGGCAATGCGTCTTGTGTGCTCATGTAGGTAGCGGGACTGTTAACGAATGATGAGGGCAGAATTACCATTTTACCTAAATCTCTGGGGTTTACATTGGCGTCGCTAGAACTGCATCTTGTAAATGTATATAATTCTCAACGCGCAGCTTTTGATTTAAAGATATATAACAGAGACGTTCACTCTACTTTCACATACATGTCTACCAAAATTGATGAAATAATTGTCTACACACCAGGCTAAGAGTTAATCATTTCTCACAACATCATATGATACGCATGAAAATCCATACATGATACTTTTTTGTTCGGAGTAGGGTTCTTTGTGACCGGGTTAATGAGTGGAATTTGAAAATGATAACCCTCTTGTCCTTTGCCATAAATCAATGGGTATTGCAGAGTGAAAGCATGAGTTATATTTTCGGATCCTGTTTAAAAAGCGCCGTGACTCATTAGCATCATATAAAAAGAGAGTTTTCAAAGGTTCTTCTGGTTTCCCAAGTAACGGAAGAGACACTTTGCCATTGGAACAGCACATGCCTGCAGTCTCATCTTTCCATTTTAAAGCGCTGCAAAATCGACACGCCTTGTCCATCAGTCCGATAACAACTATCCTGTGATTTTTATAATCAATCAACGGACCATAATTGAATGCTGCGTCATTAAAAACCGACCAATTGTTTCTTTGAAAATTTTGTCGACGTTCAGCTTGGAGCTGTGCATTTGCATCTCTTCGCGCCTGTGTCTGTTCTGGTGTTTCAGATGCCCTTAAAGTAGATTGACGCTCTGCCTGTTAAGACGCCTTTGCTGACTTTGATCAGGTGTTTCAGTAGCTCTTAAAGTAGCTTGACGCTCTGCCTGTTCAAGACGCCTTTGCTGACTTTGAGCAGGTGTTTCAGTAGCTCTTAAAGTAGCTTGACGCTCTGCCTGTTCAAGACGCCTTCGCTGACTTTGAGAAGGTGCTTCAGAAGCTCTTAATGTAGCTTGACGCTCTGCCTGTTCAAGACGCCTTTCCTGACTTTGAGAAGGTGTTTTGGAAGCTCTTAAAACAGCCTGACACTCAGTCTGTTAAGACGCACTACGACGTTGAGAAGGTGTCTCAGATGCTCTAAAGCAGCCTGACGCTCTCTTGTTCTTGCCTTCTCAGTTCAGCATCTTCTAAAGATTCTAGCGATCGAGCTAATCTTTTCGCTTCTTTGAGAAGATACTCTTGAAAGGCTGGACTTACATTTGCAGAGGCATTATGAAGAAAGAAAAACTTTTTATAAAAAAACGTTAAAATACCTAAAATTAAATTTCCTTTTAAATATTTTTAAAAGCAAATCCAAAATATCTAAAAGGAATAAATATTCTGTTTAAATATTTTTAAAATCAAAACAACAAAACCAATTCAAGACAACTTACGAATCCGAAAACGATGGCCAAAAAATCGAATCAACAAACCAAATCACAAAACAAATCGCAGAAAACCGAAATCGAAAGCAGTAGTCGATATAAATATAACCAACGAAAAAGAAGTAAGTGTATAGGTACCGTATACACTATATACTATTAATATTCCTTTGAAATATTGTTAAACAACCTAAAACAACGAAAACCAATTCGATTCTAAATAAACAAAATCCAAAATCAAAGCCAGAGTCTAAATATGTATAAAGAATACCAACCAAATCAACAAAACCGATCCAAGAAAATACACAAATCAAAATGAAAGCCAATATAAATCCATTCAACCTTATAACAAATCACAAAGCAAATAACAAACAACCGAAATCGAAAGCAAGTAGTCGATTAAGCTACGAAATAGAAACAATTTAAGCGTATAAGTACCGTATGCACTATAAGTTGACGCGCGGCTCAACGGCGGGAGTTAAGTACATGTCAGGAAACATTTCGTTACCGCGTTTTAAAAACCTAGTAACGATATCTAGTGGAATCAATTTAAACTATGTATACGTTAGTTAATAAGAACTCTCAAAAAATATTTTTCTTATAATTTTGCACAATTTTTCTTATTGTAATACCGATTTATTCATAACCACATACAAGAACTTTATTCATTTCCGTTCAATAAATATTACTAAGGCTTATTAATAAGGCTTACCAAGAACTGTTTCTACCATTGTTAAGTAATAGTTAAGGGTGAAAGCGTGACAGGTGGTGATAGTATTTCTGATCCATAATTATAATCACGTCTGTAACCCTTGCGGGGTAGGCAGAGCATCAACGGATTACTTAATATCGTCTGCGAGGTTATCGCCTATTCTGTGAATTACGATGCACTAAAACGTTTGAAGAAAATCAGCTGGTGAATTTTATGTTTTTTATCGCTCTCTTCCCGGTCCTGCGTGGAAATATACAAATCCATACATTTTTTATCTTAATTTTGGTAAAAAGACATAATAATACAGATATTCTGACTTTCTGTGTTCGTCCATCGTACCATCGTCCGTCTTGTAGAATCACGGTGGCGCCACCTAGCTGAATTTAATTTTGCAACATGTTTGATTTTCCCACGCGAATGATATGTTTTTCCGCTGAAAAAAGTAGCCTATGTCACTCTACAGCCACCGAACTATCCCCATACAAAAAATCATGCGACGATGCTCTGTTGCGACGTGAAAGAAGGACAAACAAACAAACAAACACACTTTCGCATTTATAATATTAGTATGGATTATGCTGATAATATAGAAGGAATCCGAAACAATTATGCGTTCCCGGTTCTGATGGAGCTGCCGTACAATTTCGGTGCGTCATAAATGTTTGAGAATGCTTAGCTTAAATAGATAGCTTCGACGCACTAAGATTGCTAGACGCCTCGATACTCACTGTTTTTTTTTTCATGGAGCTTTGAACCAGCAAGCTTAATTGTATTCATTATCGTCATTACAGCCCATCACAAGTACACTGATGCACTTAGGCTTCCACAAGGATAGATAAAAAGCACGGCCTTAAGCCTGCATTTATCGAATTCCTATTCCTGCATCTCTTAATAGATCGACACTAACTATAGGGAAATCTACATATTTCACGCTTACCGGTACGAGGCTGACACTTGTGAACCTTTTTTCATATCAGCAAGCACAATGCTATTTTTTTTTGTTTATGTTACTTTATTTCTAAGTAATTTTATTACATTTTAAGAAAAAAATTATTAATTAATAAAATTATAGTTTGTATATTTTTTTATTTTTTATTTATTTTTATTATTGCAATTTGTTTTATTTTATAATATTATGTCGGAATGACTCGCTCGCGTCCGTAGGCTTTGACCTCCTAACCCTAGGCCCACCCTACACGTGTACCCCGGGTGGTACTAAACGAGCGACAAAGCCGAAAGTATAGACTCGGCTCCTCGCCGTATGGTAGCGGCGTAAAATCTATCTTTAGTTCGCACCATGAGCCAACAAATCAAAAAATGGCTGAGTTCCCGGCGCTCTCTTGAGACAGGGGTGCAAGAATCTCCGGGAGAAAAACCGGCGACGAGGTTCGCCACCCATCACGTTCTGTCTCCCGGAGCGGCGAAAAGTGGATTACGAAGGCCCATCTGGCTACGCTGAGTATATGTGGAGCAATGAATGATAAGATGGATGAAGTGTGCGAAATGATGAATGATAGAGGAATAGATGTGTTGTGTAAATGAGGACGAATCGAAAGGGAAAGGATGCCACTGCATGGCATATGTACCGCTTACTGTTCTGGTGTAGACGAGGCCGAGCGGGTATGCCAGGGAGTCGGTGTCATCCTTTCAGAAAGAATGAGCCAATGTGTGAAAGAGTATGAATGTGTAAGCCCAAGGCTGCTATGGATACGAATGAAAGTGGGCTTAAAAAAGTTGTTTGTGCTAGGGGTATACGCCCCAGATGAAATGTAATGGAAATGAGAAAATTATTATGTTAGGAGATTTTAATGGAAGGGTTGGGGTGAAGAGGTCTGGTTATGAAAGAATATTAGGAACGTTTGGCGATGAAAGTATAAATGAGAATGGTAAAGACCTCCTCACCGTATGTGTGGAAAAGAATATTTTTGTGACGAACACTTTCCTTCGCCATAAGAGGATTCACATATATACATGGGAAAAAGGTGATGATAAAGCATGATAGATTTCATAATTGTGGATGAAAGAATGAGGAGCGCAGTGGTAGATACAAGGGTTTACCAGGGGTCCAACGTAGGACGGATCATTACTTGGTCTTATGCCAAATTAATGGTCTATTCAAGCGTTGGCGGCATCGGACATCTGTCTACACTGCGTTACAGCGTATAAGAATAGAGGGTTACAAGATGAAGGTGTGAAAGAAGTATAAATGTAGACTGAGGGAGAATATAAGTGGTTTGAATGAAATATGTATGAATGATTTAGATCTGAAGACTGTATGGAATAATGTTAAGAAAATTTTGGTGGATATTCACCGATGTATGTGGTGTAAGTAAGAGAACGAATAGAAGGAAAAATAATACGTTGTGGTGGGATGATGAGGTACGGATGGAAGTTGAAGCAAAGAAGAGAGCATGGCTAGATTTACTGGCAATCAAAGCTGGTAATTCTGGCGGTATGAATGATGAGATTGAAACAAAAATGGCAGACTTTAGACTTATAAATAAGAGAGTAAAAGAAGTTGTTGAAAGAAAAAGCAAAAAGAATGGATAAGGAATGATATAAGGATATCTGATAACTGAGGCAAATATTAAAATGTTCTGGAAACTCTAAAAACTGCTAGAAATTCAAAGGCAGCCTATGGAGTGCTATACGAGACGAGAATGGCTGTATGCTGAATGATGAAGTTTCAATTTAAAGAGATGGAAGAATACTTTGAAAGCGTGTTTATGAGTGAAGGTCGTTTGAATTAAGTGAAATAGAAATTCCGAAAGAAGTGGAGAGAGGGAAGATAAGTATAGATGAAATAATGAAAGCAATGAAAAGCATGAAAGCAGGTAAGGCAGCCGGATATGATAGAGTATCAATCGAAATGCTAAGGGCTAGAGAGGGAGTGGTGGCAGGCCTTCTGTACACCTTGTTTAATTTATGTTGGGAACTGAAGCGGGTACCGGAAGACTGGTGCAAAGCCGTTATAGTCCCAATATATAAAGGAAAAGGGTCACAGCAGGACTGTAAAAACTACTGTGGTATCAGCTTGCTTAGCATTGTGGGTAAACTGTATGCTAAGGTGTTAATTGAAAGAGTTATGGAAGAAACTGATGGAAAAATTTGAGATGTGCAAGCTGGATTTAGAAAGGGAATGGGGTGTACGGATCAAGTCTTTTCCATGCGCATGATTACGGAGAAGTTTTATGCCAAAAACCAGAATGTTTTTGTGCGTTCATGGACTTGGAAAAGGCTTATGACAGAGTGGACAGGAATGTGTTATGGCAAACACTGAACTCATTTGGTTTGAGCGCTGGTTTCATACAGGCATTAAGGTCTCTTTATAGGGACTCTAGTGCTTGTGTCAGGATTAACGGGGTCTACTTGCCTGGTTTGGCATCCAAAAAGGTGTCAGACAGGGCTGTGTAGCTTCCCCGTGGCTGTTTAACCTATTTATGGACAGTTGTTTGCAAACTTTGAAAGTTGAAGAATGTGGGTTGAGAATGGGTGAGTTAACCGTCAAATGCCTTTTGTACGCCGATGATTAAGTCATATTTGCATCGTCGGCGGCCGAGTTGCAAATAATGATTACTTTAATGAACTGGTCATTAAAAGAAAGGCGTATAAAAGTGAACGCAAATAAGACGAAAGTGATGGTTTTTGAAAGAGAAGAAAGTAAAACGTTAGGTGAAATAAGAATAGAACGGGAGTTGATTGAGCTAGTGGATGAGTTTGTATATTTGGGATGTTTATTTAGCAGAGATGGTAGATATAATAAGGATATAGAACGACGAAGTGAACGCAGGAAATAGAATGACTGGGGCTCTACACGCTATTATGAAGAGTCAGAATGTGTCAAAAAAAGGCACGTTTGGCAATTCATAATGCTGTGTTAGTCCCTACTTTAATGTATGGTAGTGAAATTTGGGTCTGGCAGAAGAAGCATGAGAGTAGAATAAATGCTGTAGAAATGCGGTCATTAAGGAGTATGCTAGGGCTGAATCTGAATGACAGGGTGAGAAATAGTGTGATAAGAGAAAAGTGTGGTTTGCAAGATGATGTTGTTACCAGATTAAGAAAGGAATGCTTCGGTGGTTTGGTCATGTAGAAAAAATCAACGAAGAAAGAGTGACAAAGCAAATTTATGAAAAAAACAATGAAGAAACTGTGCGTTGTAAGAATATATTTGTCATTGATTGATTTACTGAAAGTATTGAGTTGCTGAAGAGAGCCATAAATGATCAGCAAAATAATTGTTATAGTAAGCATGCGCGCAAAAAGTAGAATGTGCTTTAAATAACTGGTTTATAAATACTTGAAAATATACTATTTTAAGGCTCTTATAATCCTAAACTGAAATGAAAAAGTTCATGCAAACAGATGAAAATTACCGATAAGCTCGTGTAAGCATCAGTAGGTTAAGAATTTAAAATATAAATGAAAATATAATTCGTACATGGCACGAGCAGACAACCGTTTTGATTTGACACATTTAGCGATAGAACAAATTGCACGAGGTTGAATTTGCATACGTGAATGGTGTCAAGATTGAAAATTTGCACGGAAGGTAAAGCTTCCGTATGATCACAAGCAGTGCTTAATTTATCATTGAAGTACACTGAGTTCAGTTGTTATTTTACTCCAAACCTCAACTTTGGGCGGTTCAATGCGTCCAGGGCCAAACAGCCGGAAGGAAAGTGAGTGTATTTGTAGAGGTGCGGCGGTACTTCACGCCGGAGCAGCTTTTCATCCTATATAAAGTGCAAGTTCGGTTATGCATGAAGTAATGTTATTGTATATGAGCTGGTGCTGCCAAATGCCACCTAAGCATTGGACTCAGAAGAGACCGTGATAAGAGCCATCCTCTCAGTATTCTATACGATGCATTTCGCAGAGCGTGCACAGGATTTTTATGTGTTTATTCCTCTCTCCCTAATCCACTATCGGACAATTAGGCAAGAGTCTTCAAAAGTACCAGTCTGGAGCCAATAACCGTTCAAAAACACGAATTGTTTTTCGCATGGGAACCAACGTACGGAACGAGTCATATTTAAACGATCTTGAGGTCTTGACAACATTCCTAGAGAGCGTCCCATGGCGACAGACATTTCTTATCATTGTTATTTTTGTAATAAATAAGTTTTCGTGAATTCCTCAAGTAACATGTTCTTCTTCTTCTCCTTTAGTTGAAAACAAACAGTGATGAATGATTTATCCAATATATTATAAGAAAAATAAAATGATCAGCATATATTTTTTTATAAGTTTAACACTTTATAAGTTTTATGTTTTAATATTACAATCTTATATACTTTTTATATTTACTTCTAGCAGCAGTCTATTAACAACTACGTTATGTAAATGATTCAGAGTGCTTAAGTCTGACAAATTTTCCGATAGACGGTAGTATAACCAAGGAGAGAAGCGTCAAAGTGCGAAATATCAGGTCAGGTACTGCGATCGTCAGTAGCTTGGCAAGTGTGGCGAATTTTAATATTTCAATTTACTTTTATATTTAAACATGAGCGAGACTTTAAGTCGACATTACAAATATATCATTCCTGTTAAATATTGTACTACACATATTCCCTCTTACCATATACTTTATGAATGACTGTAGGACTCATATTTTGTAATGGAATATTTTTTTAATAAATTAATAACTTTAACGAATTATTTTTGTAATGTAAGTATAATTAATTTATTGAGTCAAATAATGATTTTAATAAACCAACACGAGCAACCTTCTGTGTATATGCAGGCAAGTGATAATACTAGAGCTTGCGGTGGAGTACTTTGGAGTGCTTTGGTAAATGTAAAAAGCAACTCCTGTCGTATAAATACACATAGTGGAGCAACTCCGACTATCTACACAATATGGTCTAGAAAACTTGACCGATGTTCATGGACCGATTTAGGGATATTAACAGCGCAATACAATTATCACCTCATAATATATAATTATGCACACAGTACTGATAGTACGAGGTTCAGTGGCCCATAAACACTTACATATAGCCTCGATTTTGAATTAATTTGATTTCTCTTTTGCAGATGCGTTATCACCCCGGACCAAGATGGAAAGTCTCGTAACAAGTAAATTGTTTCTGTTCACTCATGAAATACAGCAACATTATGTATATTTTCTTACGGGGGTAATCTATGACAGCATGGTTTTTCCCACGTCAAGCCGACGAATTAGTGCTATAGCTGCGTTGTGGTTCTACCAAGGAGATCACATTGGTTTGCTGACTGTGAATGTTAAGTTTTCATAAGACTACAAGAATTTTATTCAAAGTAAAATGCAAACGGACATCATAAAAGTAGGTGGAAAAATATATTGACCACTTTGCAATTGTAATGCGAAGAGTTGACAGTTTAAGAGCATTTTGATGTAAGTTCTTAATGCGCTGATAGTTTTTCTGTTAGAATGTGCCTTGCAACTTTAATTGAATATAAATAAAACCACACAACGTAAACTGTGTAAACTTGTATTTTATTTACACCCTTCTTTCCTAGTTTTACTTCACTGCATTTAAAGCCAACCATTTACTAAGTTTATTACAGTTTGATAAACTTTGTGACTACTTGTTTTTGAATGCTATGTGTGAATACTAAAACACCAGTGGTGGTAATGAATTATATAATATACACAAACGCACTGCAGGGCACAGTCCCACTTCAACTGACGACGACACAGGATGCGAACTCAGACTGCACCAATGTAATAAAAATTATAGCAGATAAAACGAGTGCACTGTTACCTAGCTCTAATGTTGTGAAATTAAGGAAAATTGTTTACACGTATAATTATTAGAATAATTCTCGTGCAGCAAACTATACCTGAATTAAATTGCAATAAAATTGGCAGTTTTACAAATTCATTATCATTTAAGGCTGGCTATGCATAAATAACAAGTGTAATGGCTTTAGCGTTAAGCCATTATTCTTGTTCTTTATGCAGTTTACTGCATCGGGTAATTTAATTCAATTAGAATCATAATAAAATACTCGTTTAATCCTTTCCTTTGTTCTCTTGTCGATATTATATGTAGATTGGTAAATGAAGAATAAAAGTAATTAGTACACCGTAATGGAAACTGCTGTTTTCATGTGTATAAAAAATATTTTCCATTTGTTATATAAAATTGTAAATTACAATTTTAAGTGCTGATTTACCACGTGCTCTATGGTGAAGGAAAACATCGTGAGGAAACCTGCATGTCTTAGAAATGAAAAAATATTTTTTAAAACATGTGTGAAGTCCCCAACATGCATTCGCGGCGGACTTTTCCTAGCCCTAAAACCTTCTCAGAAATGAGAGGAGGCCTGTGCCCCAGGAGTGGAAAGCAGAAGGCTGTAACTTCTATATGTAATGTAAATTCTATATTAAAAATATTAAATATCCTACTAAAATAGTAATTATAATTAAAATAATTAAAGTATGATCAGAAAAAAAGATAATTTGTTCTATTAAAGGTGAAGTACCATTTTGAAGATTTAAATTAGATCAAGTTGGCATTTCTAAAAAAAGGATAATCCTTTATAAATGGGGTTTAAATCCATTACATATCGTCTGCCATATTAGAAGTTTATTGAAATAGGTAATTCATTATAAGAGTGTTCTGCAGGAGATACATTTTGTAATCATTAATATTTTTCTTCTTCAGCCAGTACAAGTCAAGTCCACTCCCGTTGTTTAAGGGCTTTGCCTTGATTGTCACGCTTGGCAGGTAGATTGACGAGCACAATACAGAGCATATTGCAGAGCAGACGCCTCATAGCTTTGACGGTGCTGCCTGTCGCCAGTCTGGATATTTTGCGTCTGGTGTTAACGAAATGATATGACGCTATTTATCACATGCATATAATTTAAACATATTGCTTGATTGTTCAATAATTTTAAAAATAAACTAACTTAAGGTGATAATTTATCATTAATTAAGAAGTTCCGCGCCGAGTGGTGAATATTAGCGGATAACTATACACCCATTATCTCTCACAGCTGCGTTAGCTCTAGCAAGAATACACTAAATGGATTTATAAAAGGGATATGTAACAAAATATCTAGTAAATGTTGTGTTATTAATTTGTAAGTGAAATAGCATTGCTAATTACCTATTCATTGAACGTAATTATAATGCAAGCCGTATGTCGGCAGACTTAAGGAATACCGTCCCATTTCGTCCCGTCAGGGTCAACTGTAAGAAATGAATAATAGATCTCAAGGCATATATAGGTTATAATTTTTTGTAAATAAAAAATCATTTCTTTCGGAACCAGTCCATACCACAAATCATAGATACACGATATTAAAGTATTAAATCTAAGTTACAATGTCATTTTTTATATAATTTACATTAAAACAATATTATATTATTTAAAGTAAATTATTACAATTACTTAAATTAACATAAATACACAAGCACAACAAAACAGATACACAGCTCTAACGTAATCTTAATTTAGGTTTAGATCCGGAGTGCTCGACATGCGGCCTTGTCCAGTGTAGTATTATAGGGCAATCCAGATCCATCCGCCAGGCGAACAGTTGCGTAGCTGTTGGAGCCGCTCCGTGTGCGGCAATCCATCTATATTCGCATCCGCAAACATACCCGATGCGCTACAGTAGCGTGGCAACTTCATCTGTGCCCTGAATGCTTTATTGTATAATATTAATAATAATAATAATTGGCCGTGGATATTCCAGTATAGTAATAATTGCCGTGGATATTCCAGTTGTGGTTAATTCAGACGATGATGAAATAGTCTCCCACAAGCTAGAGCAAATGAGGAGCATATTGGAAGAGGCTATTTTGGAAACGCGCAGTACGCCTCTCGAAAATCGACCGCGACTTCCCCGCATACCCTTAAGCAAGCGGAATCGGGCTGTCGTGAGGGCTCTCAACCCAATGCTGGTGACCTATTTGGAAGCCAGCCGGGACCTTTGCGAGACGGACTCAATTCTTTTTGGCGCCGAACTGGCAGTTTGCCGTATTATTGGCGCCAAATTTCCCGACTGGACGCGCTACTAGACAAAGTAGCGCCATCGCCTGGAGAAAAGAATTGAGGACCGTGTCGCAAGGCAAAACCCTCATCGGCAGACTGACAAGCTTCAGGTCGGTAATAATAGACCGAGGTGCGCACCGTCAGGATGGCGTTTGCTGGGACAAATATCAGTTTGTCCCAGCCGGATATAACAAAACTGACGGAGCGCATAGACGACCTGAAGCAGAGAATCGCTGCTTGGGGAAGCGGATTCGGCGATATACCGAGAGGTCGACACGGTTCAACCAGAATCGTCTCGCCGAGTGATCAGAAGAGGCTCTATGAATCATTGGAGCGGCCGATGGTACGTGGAACGGGCTCAGCACTGAATCAGGCCGACACTATCGTATTCTGGCGCAGCCTGTGGTCAAACCCGTAAACCCAGCGAGGGCTGGGACAAGTTGTGGCGAGTCAGTGTGCGAGTGTTACGACCATGGACCCCGTCATCATAACGCCGGATGACGTAGCTGAGAGCGGTCCGTAGGGCCCCGAACTGGAAAAGTCGGGACTCGACGGACTGCATCACTACTGGCTGAAGGGGTTCGTGGTGTGTCACGCTGTGCTCGCCGACAGTTTCAAGAGGCTCTCGACCAAAAGTCACTCCCGAGCCTCTTCACTACTGGGATCACTCATTTGGTTCCTAAAGACCGGATTCCACAGACCCGAGCAAATACCGCCCCATAACGTGTCTACCTACCATACCAGACACTAACATCCATTTTGAACGCGAGAATCACTCGTCACCTGAACGCAAATCAGGTGATGTCGCGCTCAAAATGGATGTCAGGGGTGGTCGTGAACAAGAACCACCCTCGACATGTGGGGTGGTCTGCCGACCGAAATTATTCCTGTGGTTGTTTCTGCGAACGGGCTAATCCCTGTCAGCATCTCGGGTCATCTGAGGCGACTGGGACTCCGTGAAGGACCGCTCCGTGCTCAAATGCAGAAGGCGGTGCCCCTCGAAACCGCCGCATTGTCCGCCGGTTTCTTTCCCTTTCCTAACCCTCGGCCGTTTGGTCTCCCTGCCGAGGCTTCCATTTGGTTGGTTTTATTTATTTATGTATTATTTGTGTTAGTATATTTAATATATATACATTTATATTTATGTATATTTATTTACTATATTTCTTTTATATATTTATTCAGCCCAACCAAATGAGAATACTTCATAAATATCCCATAATAATAATAATAAGGCGTATGGAAGTGACGACCCCATCGCCCACTGACGTTACGGTTATGTGACTAAACTGCTACGTCAGCGCAGTCAGTCAGCGCCTTGCCATGAGGTGTTAGTGCCGTGCCTCGGCAAAACTGAAGGTGCAAAGGCCCGCTTGTGCACATGGCCTCACCATGAAACGGTGCCGGGTCTGGACGTCTCCGGTTAACTGACGCCCATTACATGGATGATGGAACTCAGGAATACGCGCAAAGGGCCGCTGCCTGGAAGATTGAGAACGAAGAAGGATTGAGGACCGTATCGCAAAGGTAAGGGCCCTCATCGGCAGACTGATAAGCTTCAGGTCGGGCAATAATAGGTCGAATTGTGCGCACCGTCAGAATGATGTTTGCTGGGACAAATGTCAGTTTGTCCTAATAAAAAGGCATTCGACTCGGTGCCCCATACATGGCTAAAGAGGGTCCTCGAGCTGTACAAGATTGACTGTACAGTTAGAGACTTCCTCGGGCAGTGTATGGGGCAACGGATTACAATCCTTTTTCATCTAGGCGAGCGGATGACGGATGCGGAAACCCACATAAGGATAAGAAGGGGTATCTTGCAGGGTGATTGTCTGAGTCCAATCTGGTTTTGCCTCTCCCTGAACCCTCTCAGTACCTTACTGGAGGACTCCGGGAGGGGATTTCAGCTTCGGAAAGGAGGTACAAAAGTGACCCACCTTTTTTATATGGATGATCTCAAATTATTCGCCTCCAGTCGCTCTCATCTTGTGGAATTGCTAAAAATCACTTGTGATTTTAGCAATTCTATTAGAATGGAGCTGGGGACGGATAAATGTGCGGTCCTTCATGTCGAAAGGGGAAGGGTTACTAAATCTGACTTATAGACTTGTCTATGCCCATCAAGATAAAGACCCTATCCGAGGCTGAAACATACCGATACCTGGGTATGTCACAGAACATAGGTATCGATGAGGCGGACATGAGGCAGTCAGTTTGCGATGTGTTTTATGCATGCTTGACAAAAGTGCTTAACAGTCTTTTGTCGGGCGTTAATAAGACACATGCATATAACGGTTGGATCATGCCTATTCTCATGTATACATTTGGCATACTCAGGTGGTCTCAGACCGAAATGAACACTCTGGATAGAAAATTCCGCACTATTATGACGTCACATAGGAAAAACAGCCTATATACGTCCCATTGCTGGGCACAGGCCTCCTCTCATTTATGAGAGGGTTTTAGGGCAAGAAAATGTCCGCCGCGCTGCCCTAATATGCCCTATGCCCTAATGCGTCTGTTCTCAGACATGCAGGTTTCCTCACGATGTTTTCCTTCACCGCCGGTGCCGGCGGACCCGAATCGAACCCGGGTTGCTCGCGTACTGTGAAACTTACAGCGAGCGCTAACCATCTGACCTACCACGGTTCTGAGTGAAATGATTGACAAAAAAAAATTATAACGGAATGGACGCAATACCAGATGTGACGAAAAATAAATAAATATGAATACAAGAAGAGTCCAAACTAATAATTTTACAGAAGCTGACCAAAAAATTGAAATGTATAACGTATATGAAGTAATATAATGTAAATGTATAATAGTAGTAGTACTATGAAGGCAACTAAGAAAGAATGAGGAAAATAAAAAGTATTTTTTTTATTTAAAAAAAAATTAAAGACCAAAAAGAACAAAAGAAAATTTGAGGTAACATCATCAGTGTATTTGTGTCGTTTCTTTTTAAGATTTCCTTAAAAATTTTTAACTATTATAAAAAATGTTATGTTTTAATATTTTGTATTTAATACAACTCTGTGTAAAAAGTATCGGGAATATGTCAATAAAAAGACCCGCGTAAAAGAGGTCGTTCTAATTTTTTTACTGCATGTTGGTAGCACTGTACTGATTTAGCGCGCAAAGTTTGAGGCAGGATCTGTCATTTAATTTGTTTTAAACTACACTTTTGTTGGTCATAGTTTTGAGTTATCGGCGATTTTACAATGGAAAATATTGTTGAACAAAGAGTGTGCCTTAATTTTGTGTTTCGAATGATATTTCATGTGGTGAATCACTAAAAATGTTGCAAAATACCTACAGCGAATCGTATATCGAAAACAAGGGCTTATGAATGGTATAAGGCTTTTAAAGGCGAGAAGTAGTAGAACTTGCCTCGTTCTGGTAGACCTTCAACCGCTACGACCAAAAACATCGACAAAATCAAGAAGCTAGTGCTCGAAAATCGACGTATGAGTCTGAGAGAGTTGGCTAGTGAGGTGAACATATCTTTTAAGTCCGTCCACAACATTCTCATTGACATTTTAGGCATGAAACGCGTCGCCGCTCGACTAGTTCCAAAAGAGCTCAATTTTGTTCAAAGCGCAGCGAAAGCATGTCGCTGAAGACATGGTTTCCGGCTTCTACGGATCCGACCTTATGAAACGTATAATAACTGGCGACGAGACATGGGTTTATGAGTACGACATGCAAACAAGCCAACAGTCTTCAGAATGGCGTCTCGAAAACGAGCCAGAAACCCAAAACCGCGGCAAAGTCGCTCCAAAATCAAGGTGATGCTGACAGTTTTTGACTACCGTGGTGTGGTTCACTCCGATTCCTTCCAAAGGGAGAAACAGTGAATAAAGAATATTATTTAGGCGTCATGAAGCGTTTGCGTGAGTATCCGCCGAAAACGTCCAGATTTGTGGCAACACAACTCATGGATGCTGCACCATGATAATGCACCATCACACACAGCCATTATAGTGAAAGAGTTTTGCGAAACATTCAACAAAAGTTCTCGACCAAGCACCGTATTCACCTGATATGGCTCCGTCTGACTTTTTATTTCCCAAGTTAAAATTACCACTTCGAGGAAAACGTTTTGAGTCGATAGAAGCCATAACAAAAATTCGCTGAATGAGCTAAAGGCCATGCAAATAGCCTATGAAAAATGTATGGAAGACTGGGTGAAGCGTTGGAGATGTTGTATTGCAAGCGATGGGGCCTACTTTGAAGGCGATAAAATAAATTTAGATGAATAATTTGTATTTTTTGTTTTATTGACAAATTCCCGATATTTAGTACACAGAATGTATATGATAAAGTTGAATTTATTAATCAGATACTTCACGATTTAGTTGATATTTTAATATATTTATTACTGTATCTAAAAAAATAATCATAATGCAACATTAAAAATTAAGTTACGTTTTAAGCACTCATGTGTATGTATTTTATATTCAATTTTATATTATATTATTGTTTTATATTATTTTTATTACTGTGTCCTGCAAAAGCTAATGAAATAATATAGTAGATTATGTTTCTACGTAATTAAATTTACCATGGTTTATCATCAATAAATTTTTCGTTTAGTTAAAATAACAGTGATGATATTTTTCATTGTGTTTTTTTCTGTAGTAAATTTTATTTAATTTTCAAATAAAATTGTATTCTATTTGAAAAGGGTTAAAACATTTCGGTATTATCAATAAGTGTTAGTTTTTCTTTTCTTTTGTAAAGGCAGTGAACCTTAAAGTTATATAATAACCTACTTAAAAATTTAAATTGTTCTTTCGAATATTTAAATTTATTAATGTTTTGTTGTGTAAAGTTGATAGGTGTTATTGTGATTATTCAATTATTTTCTGTAAACGATATAGTACATATCATACTTCTGGCAATATTTTTCGATCCAGGTAAAAGTAATGTACCTATCTAAAATTCTGTATGTTTAATTTTACTTGTATCCATATATGTATGTAATAATAACATTGTACAAGTTATGATAAAATTATGTAATCATTATACGATGTAATCGCAAACGTTTCCATATACGTACATTGGTAATTAAAACAAAGGTGTCTCAAATCGCAAATAAGTGGGATTACAATTTGTATTTTGATCTGTCTGTTGTTATCTTATTGAAAATGATTACTTTGCTTTACATTGACTTCTTTGTTCTGTATCATAATATAAAATGTAGTTTATCAATTTCGATGTTATATTTATTGAATTTTCAAGTCATAAACTTTTAATATTTATAATTTTTACTAAATATTATATATATAATATTAACTAAATATTATACGAGACTATATGATATAATTTATAAAAGACGTAAGTAAATTTATGGATAAGTTAAGGAATACATAATTATGAATGAAAAATATTGATCGAAATATAAGAAAAAGTGTGACATAGGTAAAGAAAAATTATCGGAGGTTAGCATATCCACATACAATCGGCCTGATCAGCTGAGAGTTTGGATAAAAACCGAAATGAGTTCTAACTATTGTTATTGAGTGAAATAAGAATTTATCAAGAATGATATAGGAATATTGTCCATTATCTTGATCATGTATGTACGACGAGCCGTGTACGTGAAAGTATTGGTGCAATTAAATAATAAATTATATGAGCTGAAATGGTATATATGTAAAGAAGTGAATGAAATAATTTTTTCGTTTAAATCTCGTAGCTAGTCATGAGTTATGTAGTCGTCGTTTGCTTTTAAAGAATAGAGAGAACGCGGTTTGTAAACAAAGAGTAATTCATGAGGTGTAAATTTTGTGGACTGATTAATTGATATGTTATGGCACATAACGGCAAATGGCACGATTTGATCCCAATTAGATTGATTACGTTTGTGGTACATTCAGATGTGATCGCATAATGTTGCGTGGAATCGTTCTAATGAACCGTTAGTTTGAGGATGATATGCGGTGCTAACTGTGTGGTTGGATCATAGTAATTTCATCAATTGTTTGATCACGCTAATTAGAAATTCTGTACCTTGATCGGAATGGAATCGTTTAGGTACTCCGTAATGTGGACAGAAAATTAAAAGGGGTTTGGCTACTGTAGTTGCTTGTTTGTCTTGAATGGGGTATGCTTGAACAAAACAAGTTAAGTCATCTTGTAATGTGGTTTTCAGGATTGATGCTATCTCTATGGAGCTGGAGTTTTAACTTTATTTTCACATATGGTGATTTTGCATTCGTAAAGATCTGCTAAATAAGTTGTGATGTATAACTGTTCGTTTCCTTTAAGTTTACAAGTGGGGTCGTTTTTTTAAATTTGGAATGTAAAGTGATTTTAATTTATGGATGTGTAGACAAGCGAGTAATATTTTAAAATAGCTTTCAGAATTCCAAGGATCGAAGTGAGTGGGTCTCGAATAGCCAAATATAATATTTTGTTTCTTATCTGAAACTAATAAATCGGTTTCGTAAAGTGTTTTTGGTTTATTTAAATATGGGTCCACTTGAGAGCAAGTGGAAACTGCTTGGTTGAAAAGGGTATTTTTATCGGAAAGTTAACAAGAGAATTGGACAAGAATATTTTTGTGACGTTCGTTTAAGAGGCAGTCTGGTGAAATATGGAGATATTTAAAAGTGTGAGAGTCAATTTCTAAGTAGTGTTGAAAGTTTAGTTGTAAATAGTCTTCTGAGGTGTTTGAGTCAAGATGTGTGTTTTTGTCGCTATTTGTTGGATTATATATGTTCGTGTGGAGAATTGGTGGGCGTGAGAGAGCGTCTGCATTAGTATTGTTTTACCTGCCTCATATACTATTTCGTATTCGTACTCTTCGAGTTTAAGTCGCCAACGAACTAACCGACTACCAGGGTCTTTTATCGAGAAAAGCTATGTTAGCGGTTTGTGGTCAATTACAATTTTAAATTTCCTATCAAACAAATAGGGTCTAAAATGTTTGACCGCCCAAACGATAGCTAATAACTCTCTTTCGAAAGTGGAATAGTTGGATTCAGCTTTATTGAGTGTTCGAGATGTATATACTATAGGCAAGTCCTTGCCTATTTCGCCTTGCGATAGCACAGCACCTAAGGCGTTTATCGAAGCGTCTGTGGTTAGTATGAATTCCTTTGTGAAGTTAGCATATTGTAAGATTGGAGGGTTAGTAAGAAGATGTTTGTATTCATTGAAGGATTGTTGTTGGGTTTCGCCCCATATGAAAGCAGTGTCCTTTTTAAGAAGGCTAGTTAAAGGTGTATTGAGTTTGCTGAAGTTAGGCATAAACCGACGGTAGTATCCTGTAAGACTTAGAAATGCTTTTATATCTTTACACAATTTAGGAATAGGGAATTCTTGAACTGCCCGTATTTTATCGGGGTTCGGCTTAATGCCTTCGTTGGAAATGATATGGCCAAGATAGGCAACTTTGCGTCTAAGAAATTCACATTTGTCTGATTGGAAATTTAGTTCATATTTTCTAAGTCTAGAGAAAACTTCTTCAAGTTTTTGTTCATATTCTTGAAGGTTAGAAGCAAATACTACTATGTCGTCGAGGTAAACGAAACACCTTGTAAGCCACACAAAACGGAGTCCATTACACGCTGAAACCTCACTGGCGCGTTTTTAAGGCCAAATGGCATTCTTTTATATTCGTAATAACCGTATGGAGTACTAAAAGCTGTTTTAGGAATATCTTTTTGATCTACTTTTAACTGATGAAAACCTGAGGCGATATCCAATGTGGTAAAATATTGAGAATGACCTATTTTGTCTAAAATGTCTGTGATGTAGGGAAGAGGATAACTGTCTCCTACTGTGACTTCATTTAACTTGCGGTAATCAATAACTAATCACCATTTCTGTTTCCCAGATGCGTCTAGTTTTTTAGGAACAACCCAGATGGGGGCTACTCCATGGAGATGAGCTAGGTCTGGTAATGTCTTTGTCTAACATTTTTTTGACTTGTGATTTTACTTCTTGTTCGTGTACTTGAGGAAAGCGATAGGTTTTTGTGTGAATTGGAATGCCAGTAGTGATAGGTATTTGATGTTTTGTATGATTACTAAATGTAAGTGAGTCGCCTTCGATGAAAAATATGTCGGGATATTTGGAAACAATTTTATCTAATGAGTTCGACTCTTCTTTGTTTAAATGTTCGCGTCTAATAAGGGTGAGTACTTGGTTTTGTCTATCGGTGTCGGATGTGTGATTAAGATTGTTAATTAAGTCGTTATGAATATTGTTTGTTTGTTGATTTGGTTGGTAAGGGAGAATTTCGATGTTTGGAATGCTTTGTCAGATTTGTTTGTATTTACACAAGTGATAATAAATGAGTTGTTTTTGACTTCGACTAATGCATTGGGAATAACAATACCATTATCTATTATTTGTTTTTCGACTATTGCTGTCCCGGAATTTATAATTAGTTTCGGCTGTTCGTTAATAGATGATTCAGTCAAGTTTGCCTTTTATATATATAGATTAAGTATATTTATGACATTAGCAACATTCGCATAACAAAAACCTCAAAGTCCCTGTATATTCACTGTTTTTAAATGTTTACAAAGTAAAAGATTTTCCATATTTTAATCATATTCCATGTTAATCATACTGTGGGGGTAAAAGGCAAAATAGGAAAAAGGAAAAGATGGACAGCAGCACCTTTTTTGCATCTCAAAATAATAAAAAACTGCGGTTGCCAACCCGCCTTAATCTTGCTCTTGTTGAACCATAATCACAATAGTTTTAAGATTTCCTAAATTACGGTAGGTCAAGAGAGTGAACGAGAATACCAACACAAACCAACTTTTTCTCCAATCGTTAAGTTTATGTGTGCATTGCACTCTGTTCTAGCACACGATTTAAATAAGCCTTATGGTTTAGAGTACGGGTTATAAAATTTATCACCGTAGGTTCGAATCATTATTGGACTAATGCAGTGATATTATTGTGACAAAGGAGCTAACAGTGTACCTAATGGTATGTACCTACATCGACTGCAGTCCATGGACACCTTCAAACAACTTCAAACAGAAGGCAAGAGATGTCTTGTCACTCCTGTGGACTGAGATGAAAATGCCACATAGCCTGTAATTATATTGGCTCATAACCTCGAAACTAAAATACAGCAGCTCCATAACCCTTCAGCATGGAACACAGCAGTGGCTGCGCTGCTGGTATAAATAGGTAAGAGGGTTGTATTAACCCAGACAGGCTGCTAGGTCGATAAACAAACCGACCACCTTGAAAAATTACCAATTTTTTTTATGCCAATCTATATTGCACATTTCTGCATTATGCTGAGGTATTGGATTTAAAATTAAAGTTTTATAGCTGGAGCTTGTCAGGTTGTTGCATTGGAGGAGAGATATATGGATGTAATAACGTAAAGCCAACTCACGTAAAGCAAAGTCATTAGGTAAATCGAATCGCCTGCATTTATTTGAAATATATACGTAAGTCGTATCTTTATAAACGGCGGTATAATTATATCGTTTATATCAAACAGTAAGTTTTCAATCGACAGGTAGCATAATGGCGGGATGCGGACAGCGAACTCAAAAGGTCGTGAGTTCGAATCCGTCCGATGCTGTGATCATTATCCCACCCACCAAGCGAGGCGGTTAAGACACATCCTCAATACAATGGGAGAGGTGCATGTTATGAAGTGGTCTTTTACATTACCATGATCTCCACCGTAGTAAGGAATAGCGGGGCCGCCGGGGACTGGGGGCCATTTCTTTGAAGCTCTCGCCATAGTCGGCTTGTCGATAAATATGAGTTCAAAACTAAAACTTATTCAAGTTTTACTACTGATATGAAACCTGGCTGGAAAATAAAATTTAATTAAAGAACATACTATACCCCAAAACAAGGAGAGTGTAACAACTATTTGTTCAAATGTCAACATCGCCTGCACGTGATGTATGTGCTTATTATGGATGTATAGTGAAGTTGAACGAAAGTGGTACAGATTTGTTGAAAGGAACGAAAGAAAATATTTCATTTTCACTGCAATTTTAATATTATACAATTAATATTAAAGTTCAATCAAATATTATAATCATTAATATTAAAATTCATAAAAACTCAAAATATTTAAATTACTGTAAAAATGAAATGTTTTCGTAACATTATTTTTTATGATTTTAGAGTCACAAGCATTCCACCTAATTATAAGTGATTACTGCTGTCCATGAACACATACAACTAACTCCATGCAAAGCAGACCACAGATGTTCGATCACCCCTGGGGAATTTTTTTTTTTTATAGGAGAGGGGGCAAACGAGCATGCGGCTCACCTGATGGTAAGTGACTACCGCCGCCCATGAACAACTGCAACACCAGGGAACCAGAGGAATTGCAGATGCGTTGCCGGCCTTTAAAAAAGTAGGCTCTTTTCTTGAAGGTCCCTAAGTCGTATCGGTCCGGAAAAATCGCTGGTGGTAAACTATTCCACAAGGAAGTTGTGCGAGGAAGAAAACATCTTCTAAATCACACAGTGTGGACCGCCAATCATCCAGATGGTGTGGATGGTATCGGGAGTTCTGCCGCGATGTGCGTTCGTGAAATTTGGCGGCTGGGATTAATCCGAACAATTCCTCAGAGCACTCCTCGTGGTAAATGCGAAAGAAAATGCAAAGAGATGCAACATCTCTTCGCAGCGCCAATGAAGCGAGCCAATCGGAAAGGACTCGGTCGTCGACGATTCGAGCCGCTCTGCGATGGATGCGGTCAAGTGGAAGGAGCTGGCATTGGGGAGCCCCAGCCCAGAGATGGGAACAGTATTCCATGTGAGGCCGAACCTGCGCCTTGTAAAGTTGCAGGCGTTGTGCCGGCATGAAATACTGTCCCGCTCTGCTGAGCACCAAGCTTTTGAGGGCCAATTGGCCTTCTCTTCCAAGTGACCGCGAAACTGCACGTCACTCGATATGTCAACGCCGAGGATTCCGATACTGGCTGAGGCAACAAGAGGAGTGTCTTGATACTGAGGATACGACAAGGGGTTCTTTTAGCGGTAAACGCGCAAACTTGTGTCTTCTGAGGATTAAAATGGACTAGATTTAGTCGCCCCAATCCGAGACTTTGTTCAGCAAAGACTCGACTTCGAACACAAGTTTTTCCGGTTCTCGGCGACGTTTTCCCGAGAAATATTCGCACGGCCGGTGTATAGAGTGCTATCATCCGCATAGCAATGAATGCTACCGGTTTGCAACATATCATTGATATGCAGAAGAAACAGCGTTGGTGATAGCACGCAGCCTTGTGGAACACCAGCGTTAATAGGCTAATAGTCGGAGCATGCACCGTCTTCCACGACCTTGATGCTCCGATCTGCAAGAAAGCTGGTGATCCAATTGCACAATTTCTCGAGGAAGCCCATAGGAAGGAGCTTCGAAAAGAACTGTGTCAAACCCGATCGAAAGCCTTCAATCATAAATTCCTCTTATGGCCCTCTTCTGTTAAACAAATATAATTTCAGTGTCAGCTGGGTGTCCCCATAGCAAAATACCATACGACGTTAAGCTATGGAAATAGCTAAAGTAAACTAGTCTAGCTGTTTCAACACTTTCTAATCTTTTTTAAAGCATATGCTGCAGAACTAAGTCTGCTTGCTAGTTTTGCTACATGGGGGCTCCATTGGAGCTTTGCATTTAGTGTGCTTCCAAGAAAAATGATGGTAACGACAAGACTCAGTTCCTCCCAATTTAAAATTACATTAGTATTTAACCTCTAATTAGGCGCGCGGGGTCGCCGCGACCCCAAGTGATCTTCAAGTTAAGTTATTTTTTTAGCTATTGAAGCTGGCAACCAAAATTTTTTGCTAGCTTCCTAACTCTTTAGTCTGCACTCAATTCAGTGTCGCCCGCGCCGCGGAGTTGATCGCACGCACTGCATGGAGGGGCTTGGGGTCGCGGCGACCCCGCGCGACTAATAGTGTAATTCAAATTTAGTTAAGTAAATATTTATATATTATGATTTTAAACATTTTTTTCACCTTATCATGTCAATTTCGAAAATATTTATTCATGCAAAATACAAAATTGTTTAATTTTTTTATGTTTTTGTTTGGTAAACACACGCTATTACGTTTTGCTTTTTCTCTATGCGTATAACCTACGATGACTTTTTTAGTTTATCAAGTTTTTTTAACAGTTATTTATCTTTCACAGAATTATTTCAACATGGCCCAAAATAGGCAGAGTCTTCGACTTGAACAAATAAGTGCGATTCTTGAAGATGAAGAAGAAGCTTTCGATGAGACTGACGATGAGTTGGGCCTAGAAGGAGACGCAGATACATTTTGGGAGCCAGAGCATGAATCGAACTCAGAATTAAGTGATACTGAAGAACCATCCACATCGACTTCATCCCAATCACCATCCGATTCATCTACGTATTTTTTGGGTAGAGATAAGAGCACTAAATAGAACAAATTTATTCCCAGCCAAAGAGTAATATTGTTACTCATAATCTTGTTACCCATTTGACAGGCTCAAAAGGAGCAGCAAAAGATGCGAAAAGTAAGACTGATTGTTTTTTGTTATTTTTTGATAAAAGTATTATAGAATTGATAATGAAACATACAAATGAGTATATATCTTTAGTTCATCATAAATTCCAAAGGGAACGTGATGCCAAAGACGTAATTTATGCAGAAATGTTGGTTTTTTTGGATTGTTGGAAATGTCCGGAGTTCTGGCATTTAAATTTTCTAGATTTGTGGGAAAATGATGGGACTGGGATGGAGTTTTTTTCAGACACAATGTCAGCAAAACGTTTTTTATTTATCCTACGTTGTTTGCGTTTTGACGAAGCTAGTTTTCGGTAATCTAGACTAAATGTAGACAAACTGGCCCCGATTCGTCAATTTTGTGACATTCTAAATGAAAATTTTAGAAAGCACTACACGGTGTCAGAATATGTCACTGTGGATGAAAAGCTGCCTGAGTTTAGAGGAAGATTTTCAGGATTGGTATATATGCCGAGTAAGCCGAATAAGTATGGAATAAAGCATTATGCAATGGTGATGCTAAGGCTGCCTATCTCCAGAAATTTGAAGTTTACGTAGGGAAACAGTCAGACGGGCCCTACAATATCCCTAATGACACAAAAAGTATCGTCAAACGATTGACCAAAACAATCAAAAATGCAGGACGAAATATTACTATGGATAATTATTTCACTAGTATTGATTTAGCTTAAGACCTTCTAAAAGACAAATTGACAATAGTGGGTACGTTAAAAAAAAAATAAAAAAAATACCACAAGCATTTTTACCTGACAGACGTCGTGAAGTACTCTCAACGTTATTTGGTTTTCATGACGACCTAAGTTTGTGCTCCTATGTCTCAAAAAATCTAAAGCTGTTGTGGTATTGTCGTCTATGCATCATGATGACATCATAGACGAGAGAGAATTGAAGAAGCCGGAGATGATTTTATTCTATAATAAAACAAAGGGTAGCGTAGACAATAATGACAAGCTGTGTTCCACATATAACGTTGCTCGGCGGACGAAGTGATGGCCTATGGTTATCTTTTTTCATTTATTCAATGTGTCTGCTATAAATGCATTCGTAATTTATAACTTCAATAACAATGAGGCTACCATAAACAGACGAATTTTTCTAAAGTTATTATCAACAGAATTAGTAAAAGCACATAGATTAGCGCGAGCAATAGTTCCGTCCCTGCCTAGCGCTTTGAAAAAGCGATTGTCAGAACCTGAAGCTGCGACTCCTTCAAAGCAAAAAAGAGGAAGGTGCTACATCTGTCCACGAAAAGACAACACGAAAACGACCGCAAAGTGCAATAAGTGCAACAATTTTATCTGTGGCGATCATACAAAGAAAATTTGTGATAATTGTTGATTGTAATAGTACTTACGGAAAACATATTTTTCTATTGTTCTAAATATCTTTCTAGATTTTTTTTGTATTTTTCTAAAAGTTTAATAAGAAATAAGTAAAATAAAATCAATTGAAGTTGATTACTAATTAAAATGTTTCTTATTTCATACCTATCAATTTGGGGTAACTGCAGACCCCGCGCGACTAACAGTGTTAGTTTATTGGCGCACGTAACAAAAGGTTAATTGTTTTGTTTGGAGTGAATTTCATATATTTCATTTTAGTGCCATTTAAATGCAAATTATAAACATTGAACCAATTCACATTCTATGAGCTTATTGAACAGGCTTTGAGTTTGGAATGCTTTCAAGTTATATGTATTGTTTTAATTGCACAATCTGCTCATTAGCCTCACTTAACTGTAACTGCAAAATAGCAATTAATCTAAGGAATTCCTCATATTCCTTGCTGCATTAGTCAAGCTCATCGACTGTTCTCTGAAGTTGATCCCTTTCTATTAAGACAAATGTACATTATTTATGCAATTTTACCATATCACTATTTAGCTCAGTATTTTTAGCAATTATATTTATTATTTCTTTTACATTGTCATCCCTTTCTTTACACAACAGCTCACACTGCTCTTTTGACGCCTTAAGTTCTTGAAGCGCCATTTGAAGTTAGTTCTCCATTTGGCGCATTTTGGCGTTGCGTGTATTCATTTTACTATTAAGTGTAAATAGCAAAAGAAAACAAAGAAAGAAAACCGAAGAAGCAGAGTAAGCAAATGTATAGATGTGTGGGTTTATTTACAGATCTCAAATTAAATTATCAAGTAAATAATTCAAAATGAAATCCACAACAACACTTACATAAAAAGGTAAATCTTAAAATGTTAAAGGGATAACAAGAATTACACTTACAGTAAGTTTAAACGATGTTCGTTACAGCTGTCATTTTTGGTTGTAACACTAAACACAATGTAATTAAAATAGGTACTTCTTTCATTTATTTCACAAATACAAATAAGTAGTATCCCCTTGTGTGGCAATCGGCCAGAATCTGGCCGATGGTTTATCACGCGCGTCTGGCAAGCGGCCAGATTCTGGCCGATCCGCGGTTGCATATTTGGCGGGTAAAATGACCGGCGACAACGATTGCTAACACAAATAAACGTATGGAAAGTTCCAGAACGAAGAAAGAGTACGCAATAATGCTACTAAGGCACTCTATTGTTTAGAGATTTTGAATTAACAGCCTGTGACGCAGTCGTTTGTGAATTTCGCTTTCGTGTGGTCGCCCGTCGACGTTAAAGTGCCTTTTTTTATAACTAAATCGAGTGAATAGTGAAGTTTGGTGCTGTTTTAACATGGAAGGGTGCTACCAACATTTTTATTAATAAATTAGGTTTGTGTACTTTTAATCAAAAATTTAATTTTTCCTTATAACATAAACGGCTGTTATTGCTTTATTACCATATACTTACCTGTGTTGTTGATTCAAAATACATTATTCATAGCAAATAGCTTTAGCAAATTAATTTATAATAGTAATTAAATACGTTTTATGTGTTCAGTGTGTCTATCTTTCCCTATATTTCACAAAATATCAAAATTAAAAACACAATAAACAATCGGCCAGATTCTGGCTGCTTGCCAGACAGGAAATTCGACCGAGTCCGCCATTTTATTTGGTAGCTCGATTGGTATGGATATGACTATTCTATGTTGGACTATTTTCCTGTATTTTTTATATTAGTTATTTCCGTAATGGTAAATATTAATAAAATATGTTCCTATATATCGTAATAAATTCATATAGTACATAAAACTTAATTTCGTGGAAGTTTTGGATTATTTTATATATTATCATTTTAATTGCTCTACCATTTCATTGCATGTTTTCTGGCTTAGTGTAACAAGACGCCCTCGTACGCGTGGCGGCAGTGGCAGGGTGTGCGTGAGGGTGGTCGATTACTGAAGTTGTGGTGATGGCGGGTGCTGAACGTGGACGTGGTCGTGGTCGACGTGGTCGGCGTGGTGGTGGTGATTGGATCTCGGGAAGACCTCAAGCAATTGACGAGTACGTATCATACGTTCATTATACCTAAAAAGTAAAAGTAAAGTTACAGCCTATATACGTCCCACTGCTGGGCACAAGCCTCCCTTCATTTCTGAGAGGATTTTAGGGCAATGAAATGTCCGCCACGCTGCCCCAATGCGTGTTGGCGAACTTCACATGTCTTCGAAATACAGTGGATTTCATTTATTACGACCTTGGTCCCTTGAATTTAAAGCATACTTTAGTACAAAATTCATGCGGCTATAGCAACTTTGGAGGCAACGCCGAGTTCGAAAATAGCGACTGTTTTTGATGAATAATTTGTAACAAATTCTTAGAATTTAACAACTGTAACTCAAAATTGAGTTACACTTGTTAAATTTAAAAGTTGTATTTAAAAATTAAATATTGTGAGTTGATTATCAATTTACAATATTTAATTTTTAAATAATAGTTGGGAGCAATTATTTTAAAACTTATCACCGGGCTTGCCACATAGAAAAAAAAAATATTCTGAGATCTGGTATTTTTATATAAATATTGTAAGCCTTTTCCAAGCGGAAAGGGATTAGTTAATAATGGATTGGGACCTTTATAGCCCGGTCTTCGTGAACAGGGTTCTTTAGCTTAAAATATTTATAAGGCACTACCAACAGCTTTTGATTACTCTAGTGAATAGTAATTCTTCCAATAGACACCTAAAAGAACTAAGTCGACCTAAGACAATCACGCCATAAATTTATTAAACAGCCTATAACTAAACCTTTACAAACTTTCTTGAGAAAGTTCAATATATGGTTATTATATTGGTTGCGTAAATTTTATATTTTTGTAGACGGCCTCTTTTTACATATAAGGGGGGGTAAGCGTTACAGAATACTATATGTATAGAATACAGCAGAATGAGAGATGAGACATTAAGAGATGGAAAGGGAAAAGAAGAAAAGGGTTTTCGTAATTACGAAACTAAATTTATTGGCGTTCTGTTCTTTTACGGTCTATTAAAGTCCACTGCTGAACATACGCCTCTCCTTAGATTGCCTTATAGGGGGAATATTTGCCAAAGTTGCCAAGCGGGCTGGCAACCGCAGGTTTTTGTTTTTAGTCGTTATTAAGAAGACGCTGCTACCCATCTCCTGATTTGTTTCCCTCTGTCGCCTCTTACGACACCCAAGGGATGATATGGGGTAGTGGATATTCTTACACCATCATTACACGATAATGATTTAGTTATTGTTTTCGTGGCTAATTTCAAGGAATGGGTTATCGTGTGTTTAGCGATATTTAATCAAACTATAAACTTTGCATGAAATGCTATTTAAGTGTAATGAATTGATTAGGGTAATATGAAAATATTTTATGTTATGCTTACAAACCATTTCGGGATATTTTATTCAAAGATAAAAATATTTTCAAATACTTGAATCTTATGCTAATTAAAGTGTTAAATTATTTATTTTAAAATCTACATTTTTTTATATTCAAGTTTGATTATGTTCAATATATAAACATTTTCTTTGTATGTATAAATATTGAAAATTTTACTTTGATAAATCAGACGACCGCAAGATGGCGTGGGGTAAAGTCGTTTGGTTATCAGGTAATTATAGTTATTTTCATTTTAATTTTATTTTAATATAACTTATTTGAATGTTTGTACTATGCAGGCAAGGTATTTCTTTTTGGAGATTAAAACTCTATCAAAAATACAACTACTATCAAATTGTGATGTGTATCTCAATCCTTTTCCTTGGGTTATGGAGCAGAAGAGTGTCCGTCGCGCTGTTCCAGTGTGAATGAGCGAACTTCCCTAATCCTGGACATTTTATTTTCTTAGACACGCATCTTAGACAACACCTTATGAAGTTTTCAAATTTTAAATTTCGATCAAAAAAACCCGTTGGCACATGGCCAGATTGAATAGCCATTAATCGGAGACCTTGGGATCTTACTGTCTGTTCCTATGAGTCACTCTGTATCTTAATAGCATATCATTACTTATTTAAATTCATATCTTCATACTTTGCAGCACTTCTTTTGGGCACGACTTCAAGTCAACCAATACCAGACCTAGATCCTCAAATTCCTTGCGCGGAGTATCCCCCATGTGAACCCTGTGAGCCAGTATCTCCGTGTGCTCCTCCGTATTCTGATGATAATGAAGTCATAAAGATTGGACCTTGCAATCCTTCTGAGCCATCTGTTAACTATATGTATGGTCAGGCACCCCAGTGTAAGTACAAAAGATTTTTTGTACAAACTAAATCATTTTAATATACCTAATCAAAATTCAATCAAATAATTAAATAATGTATTATTAGTATGTATTAAATGCGTTCTATATTTTAGTTTTGAAACACTATGAAGTAATGTATCTTTAAAACATTTAAAGAAAATTTCATTATTACAGGTTCAGTGATCTTAAAACCTGGTCAAATTCGGTTTCGGGCACCTCCTCCAATAGTTGTCCGACCAGGAACTATCCGCCTGCCAACACCACCTACAATATGGGTGAAACCACCACCAGTTCAACCAGCTGCCCCGGCTCCAATATACGTGAAGCCAGACCCAGTGCAACCGCCTACCCCAGCACCACTTGAAGTCAGGCCTAAGCCTGTGTACCCATCTCGGCCTGCTCCGATTGTTGTTGCCTGCGCCGGTTCAACCACCAAAGCCTGCTCCAATTAAAGTATGAATTTTTTATACTTCTTGTTTAATACATTTTTTCAACTTTTACAATTATTTACAATGAGACCAAACGTTTTATGAACAATTTTCAGGTACAGCCACCTCCAATACAGCCACCAGCACCGGGATTATAGAAGTGAAACCTCCCAGAATTACAGTACTGAGTCCACCCATCATCTGCTTCCAACCAAACCTCCTCTGTCTCGCTTTAGGACTTCCAGGCTGCGCGGTCGTTTCATTGTACCAGTCTCAACCACCGTGTGCAACTGAACCTCCTGCACTGACAACTTACAACCCACCATGTCCATCTCCATGTTTTCCGTCCTATGCTTAGGAAGCTAACAAGATATCTACACGATTTAATTTGAATTTAATATAATATATAATATATATGTATAGAATCTACTTTATAAGCTACATTTACAATGCATGTGAGCGATTGAAATAAAGTGCGGGTATTATTAAAAAATCACGAAGTTTTGTTAAACTATTTTCCCCAACATTGATTTAGAAAGGGTTGTATCATTTTTTCTGATATTATAAAAAAGTCTTACAATCACGAAACCACATCTCACGCAATAAATTAGATAGCTTCTAGTAGTTTCTAGAAATATTACTGCATTCAGTTATATTTCTAGAGATTTTACGTTTTTACGTGGTAGAGCCATGGTGCAGCTATATTAGTGGTACAGTTGTAGCGTAAATGGACGGGCTTGACGGGGAAGGACTCCGCTCTCACAGAATACCAGCGTAAAATAGCTGCTTAATGTTGCTGTGTTTAGGATGGTGAATGTAGAGAAACGGAGACCCATTTTACTGGAAACGAAGCATTCCATCTTAGTCCTCACGGGTTACAACGCATCTGCATTTTGATTCCTAATCGAGGATAGATGTAGATATCTTTGCACTTTTTTATGATTTATGATTTATCTGAGCACACAGTCCACCTGATGGTAAGTGGTTGCTGTGGCTCATAGACATCTACATCTATCCTCGATTACAAATCAAAATGCAGATGCGTTGTCACCTGTGAGGACTAAGATGGAATGCCTCATTTCCAGTAAAAAGGGTCTCCGGTTCTCTACACTCATCAAACGAAAAACAGCAATGTTAAGCTGCTATTTTACGCTGGTATTCTGTGAGAGTGTGGTCCTTCCCCGGTCGAGCCGACCCATTCGTGCTACAACTATACCACTAATATAGCTGCAGCATGGCTCTACCACGTAAAATAATAAATTCTCCCAACTGTGGGAGACAACCATATCCAGGAGTTACAGAGCATATAAAGAAGAAGATTATTAGTAAAACGAAAAGTGAAATTTGACAAACATTAATTAAGTCATGAAAAATTGTAAAATTCATCGAATTTTCTATTTATGCCAATTGGCATGATATTAACTGTAGAACTAGTTAACATTATGAGAAAATGTAATGTATGAATGCCGCCATTTCGCAAAAGAGCAACGAGGAGAAATTTTTCTACCTTATAGAGTTAGTAGTATTAACTTAACTCTCCTAGAAATAAGAGGAGGGCACTGCCTATTGCGGCTATTACTTTCAATATTTATTTATATTACAAACTAAAACTAGTACATTCCATCTTACTCCTCAGGAGTGACAACGCATCTCCATTTTGATTCTTAATGCGCTAGATGTAGGTGACTGTGAACCATTTTGAGCAACCTTCTAATTCCTACGATCCTTCATAACCTCATGTATCAATGAATAAATTCGCTAGCTCAAATGCATGAACACATTCAGCATTTATAATCGAACAGCTTTGATGGGATTTGTGTTGTTTTTATAAGATTCATGTGACAAACAAACTGACGTTCTAATATCTGCAACAACTTCAAACAATGAAGGCTACAGATGCATTGTCATACCTGAAGAATAAGCTGAAATTTGTCAAAGATACTCCAATGGAAATTAATTAAAAATTAGCAGCTGATGGAGCCTTTCTGTATTTGTCAGCACACCCTGATATTCGTTATAGTATTGTTACGAGCTTGGGGTTCGAGACAATTAAACTGCTGGAGTGAATTACTAAATTGACACTTTAATTACACAACACTAATTACAACTTTAAACCACACTAATAACAAAACACAATTTTACTACAGATCGCTTTAGTTCGCAGTTGTATCGCTTCGAAGTCTTCGCTTGTATCGCCAATTCAATACTCCTCAGTCGTGGTCTATACCGGCGTTATATAGCGCCTCAGATAATTTCCAGAGCCTTCTACTGTAGAAACATCTACAATATTCGAGTACATATCGGTCCCGAAATTTCTAGAAGGATCTTGACTCTCCTAGTTCTGCTACTCGATACCAGAGGGCGCTAGTGGCTAGTGTTGCCATGTACAAAACATTAATAGTGGCGCGCAACAGTATTAGCGATTTAAGTTAGTTTAAAAATTATTTTAATTCTACTCATTGGAACCGCGCTAAAATAATCTTACAATATTTGAAGGAAACAAAGTCTTTTGGTTTCATGTTTAAGGAAGATGATAGTACCTTAGAAGGTTTGTAGATGCAGACTGGAGTTCTAATATGGTAGGTAGGAAATCTTACACAGGATTTTGGTTTAGGTTATCAGGTAGCGTTATATCCCATGAATGTAAAAAAACAACAAATTGTAGCCTTATCAAGTACCGAAGCCGATTATATGGCGATAGCTGAAGCCTGTAAAGAGGAAATATACTTAAAAGAACTTTTTATTAGAATCCTTGTAATTATACAAAAACTCCGTATAAGGATAATGAAGATGCTCAGAAATTGACAGAAAACCTATTATTCCACAAAAGGACAAAGCACAGAGATGTTCGATATCATTTTTTTCGAGAAGCTGTTACTAACAATCTGATAAAAATTGTTTATCTGCCAACAACCAAGATGCCTGCTTATTTACTTACTAAAGGATTGCCCAGTGCAAAACACCATTATTTTGTACATAAGTTAAGTACTAAGAACATAGTTTAATTGATGATTGTATTCAATATTCATCATTTATTTTATTGTGAATTAGATTCTTTTGAAAACAGGAGATGTTAAAATATGAATCAAAATGTCTTGTTATTATTCAATAACAGCTAACGCCATCTGTTATTTTTATGCAACTATTGTATAACTATTTTTTTATAGAATGGGAGTGAGAAACGAGCACAAAGTCCACCTGATGGTAAGTGGATGCTGTGGCCCATAGATGTCCAATTTATTTTCGATTAAAAATCAAAATACAGATGCGTTGTCACCCTTGAGGACTAAGATGGAATGCTCCGTTTTCAGTAAAAAGGGTCTACGGTTCTCTACACTCACCATACGAAATGTAGCAGCGTTAAGCTGCTATTTTACGCTGGTATTCTGTGTGTGTGATTTAAGATAATTAATAGAATCAGGCGTTACTATGCGGAAATCCATTATATAAAAGTAGGTAAAAATTACTTTGCGTACATCCGCTCGATAAAATAAAATGATGTGTCTTACCTAGTTTGAAGAGCACCTCCCGCCCTCCCTCATATGCGTGAACTATCCCCGTCACCACTAATCCCAGCACCACTACTCCTACCACCACTACACTAGGAAAGACACACCACCGACGACAATACGACACGTGTTTCGCCTCTACACGAGGCATCTTCAGGTGTAGTAGACTCTACGGTGGCAGACCGCTAAGTGAGCGGCGAGCCAAAAACAGCTGCTATTTATAAGACTCGCCGACGCAACCGCTCCCCTCCTAAGTAGCGAGCGACCACGTCATGCGATAAAACATGCGACTAATCACCACCTGACGTACACAACCGCTTATAAAATTAATAACAAACCGCCGCAAAACGCCCGTCTACCCTCCAACCTCGAAGCCAATCGCCGATCACCGTGAGGGTGAAGAACGACCATATTGCGAGGCTTTTTTTATAGGAGAGGGGGCAAACGAGCATGCGGCTCACCTGATGGTAAGTGACTACCGCCGCCCATGAACAACTGAAACACCAGGGGAACCAGAGGAATTGCAGATGCGTTGCCAACCTTTTAAAAACTATTAAAACTATTCCACAAGGAAGTTGTGCGAGGAAGAAAACATCTTCTAAATCGAGCAGTGGTGGACCGCCAATCATCCAGATGGTGTGGATGGTATCGGGAGTTCTGCCGCGATGTGCAATCGTGAAATTTGGCGGCTGGAATTAATCCGAACAATTCCTCAGAGCACTCCCCGTGGTAAATGCGAAAGAAAATGCAAAGAGATGCAACATCTCTTCGCAGCGCCAATGAATCGAGCCGATCGGAAAGGACTCGGTCGTCGACGATTCGAGCCGCTCTGCGCTGGATGCGGTCAAGTGGGGAGCTGGCACTGGGGAGCCCCAGCCCAGAGATGGGAACAGTATTCCATGAGGCCGAACCTGCGCCTTGTAAAGTTGCAGGCGTTGTGCCGGCATGAAATACTGTCCCGCTCTGCTGAACACGCTGCTTTTAGAGGCCATTTGGCCTTCTCTTCCAAGTGACCACGAAACTGCACGTCACTCGATATGTCGACGCCGGGATTCCGATACTGGCTGAGGCAACAAGAGAAGTGCCTTGAAACTGAGGAGATACGACAAAGGGTTCTTCTTTAGCGGTAAACGCGCAAACTTGTGTCTTCTGAGGATTAAACTGGACTAGATTTAGTCGCCTCCAATCCGAGACTTTGTTCAGCAAAGACTGACTTCAGACACAAGTTTGTTCCGGTACTGGCGACGTTTTCCCGAGAAATATGGCACGGTTGGTGTATAGAGCATCACCAGTGCTGTCATCCGCATAGCAATGAATGCTACCGGTTTGCAACATATCATTGATATGCAGAAGAAACAGCGTTGGTGATAGCACGCAGCCTTGTGGAACACCAGCGTTAATAGGCTTGTAATCGAGCATGCACCGTCTAATACTTGATGTTGATCAGCCAGAAACTGGTGATCCAATTGCACAATTCTTGGGAAGCCCATAGGAAGGAAGCTCGAAAGCGCTTTGTGCCAGACCCGATCGAAGGCCTTCGCTATGTCCAAACTAACGGCCAATGCCTCCCTTGACTCGATTGCTGCGCCCATCTATGTGTTAGTAAACAAGAAGATCACCAGCTGAGCGACCCCGACGGAAACCGTACTGGCAGACACTAATCAGCTGGTGCCCTCGAGGTACCGCATGAGCTGGCAGTTAATAATGGACTCCATTATTTTGGAGAACAAGGAGGTGATGGCGATAGGCCTGTAATTGACGGATCAGGTGGCCTTTTTAGGGATCGGCATGAAAGCTGTCTTCCATGATTTCGGACTACGCCTAGGGAGGAGTACCGGAAAAAGACGCTAGAACGGTGCTAACCCAAAGCACACGTCCTCAGCACAATTGGGGTTATTCCGTCAGGCCCACTCGACTTGTGGATGTCCAGGAGAGGAGTGCTCGGAGAACCGCACATCCGGCATGGAGCACCTACACCGCGGGATGGTCGGCGTGTTCCCCTGTCATCAAGAGTCGAGTTGACGCAAAAAGTAGCCTAAAAGGTCGGCTTTCTTTGCGGCGTGGGCCAGTGAGTCGTCCTCCCTGTGCAGAGATGGTAGTGATGGCTTACAGAAATTCTTGGACAGCCTTGGCGAGAGACCAGAATGCACGGGTTCCCGAAGGAAGGCGAACTTGTTTCTCGCCAATTCTGCCTATGTGCTCTGACTTTGCCTTGGCAATAACTCTTTTGATGCATGCTGGTGCTTACATCCCGAGCCGCCGAAGCCTCAGCCCAGGCCTGATAGCACTCCTGCTTACTGCGTAATGCAGTCTTACAGGAGCGACCAAACCAAGGCTGAGATCTGCCTCCAATGGGTACCACAGATGATGGAAATAGTTCCATTCCCTGTAGCACCACATCAGTGACAGAGTCAGCAACAGCGCTGGGATCATCCGGCGAGAAGCAAACCCGCCCCCATGTGTAGTATGCAAAGAAAGACCGCATTCCGCCCCAATCCGCCGACCTGTAATGCCAAACACGGCGGCAACCTGCAGAACGCAACCGCCAGGGAGCGTGAGTGGTACCACACTCCGGATCAGACAATGGTCCGAAGATGAGAGGGGCATCGACGGAAACCTGATATCCGTCCGGATGAGAGGTCAGCAGAAGGTCCAACAGGAAGGTGTATGATCCTCCACATTTGGAATTCGCGTAGGCGAAGTAACCAGTTGTGCGTCAGACCATGCCAAGGCAAAGTCATAGACAGATCTTCCCGCATGATCGGTTAAACGTGAACCGAGCCATTCGGCGTGGTGGGCGTTAAAATCGCCAAGGATCACGATCTCTGCGGATGGGACCTGTTGTGGCAAGGAATCTGTAGCCATTTGGACGTGGTCGATGAGTCGGTCTGTTTCGGCATTACCGCATGGGACCTAGAGGCACCCGTAGACGCGCGGATGTTCGTCGCATCTACGCGCAGCCAAAGGATGACAGGTCCGAACCTTCAAGACTGCTGAGGTCGAGAACAGATGTCCTCTCTGACGTATACGCAACCCAGTCCGAGGCACAAAAGAGTGTTCCAATTTGTACCCTGGGTGAGAGATAATAAGTATCAGCCGGAGAGGACACCTGCGTCTCGGTCAGAAAGAGCAAGGCGCTTCTACGTGTCGAGATGTAGGACGGCGTTTAGGTTCGAGTGAAGTCCCCTGATGTTGCAGAAATTACGGAGGCGTGGCAGGGGTCGCCTTGGTGTTGTTGCTCAGTTTGCCCTCGAGCAGTTATTGTTTTGAGTGAATTTTGCCCCCCAGAATATGCAAGCACCCTGAGCACCCACGCTCAGGAGTTGAGTAGCATGGTCGTGGATGCTCAGCGAGGATTCTCCAGGTGCTGGTACCCTCCTGGGGTAGTCTATTATTTAATTCCGCTACCATGCTGAGAATTGGGCCTCGGTCACCTGCACTCACCAGATGAAACGCAAAAGCAGAGCCCACTCACGCCGGTATTCTGTGAGGTCACTAACCCGGCCTGAGCCTGCCCATACGTGCAACAGCAAAGCTGCTGCGTGAGGCTCTACCACCGTTAAAGTCTGTCTGTTATTAGAGAACAGGCTTAAAGATATTTAAGAGGTAAGTGGTTAGATTTGTTTGTTTATTCAGCAGTGCAACGTTACTATTATTATTTTTTAATATCTCCAACTGCTCCAGCACAAACAGTCGCAGCCCTTTATTACACGTATGTAAGATTTTAAATGAGTGGTCGTTGGCTAGGTTGTGTCCAGTGTCCAACAGATGTTTAGCAAAATGGGATTTATCGGGATTGCAATTACTGGACGCGGCTAAATGCTCTTTATAACGTGTTTCGAAGTTGCGACCAGTCTGACCCACGTAAACGGCGTGGCGTTCTTCACAAACAAGTTTGTAAACATCCGACTTTTGACGAATATCCAACTTCTCTTTATTATTACAGATATTCCTAAGAGAATTGTGATTTTCTTATTGTGACTAAGACAAGGGGACATTCAACACTTTGAGTATTGAAATCGCTTTATCAATTGTTTATAACCAGGATCCGCAGGAGCTACACCCAAACATATTGTATCGCGGTCATCTGACAGATTTGATATGTATTACCGTGAAATATTCACGACTGAAAAATGACCTCTACCTTTAAACATCAAGTGGAAGTCAATATACGTTCTACTGTAGGCCTATTAGCTAATAGACATGTGTCATTCATTAATTTCTAGTAACCCGATCATTCAAGTACTGATTTGTATTACGAACCGGACCATCTGGGTCGATCATTCAAATGGATCATTTCGAGTTACTGTACTCTGTGATCTGTAAGATTCGCTTGATAATGTCGATTGTCGGACATAACTATACTCTTTGGTAGTGAGTCCTGTCAATCGTTTGATCCGGAACGTTCAAAAAATGTAATTGCAATCATCAATACTTTGATGCGCTCCGGGTCAAATGAATGAATCATTCACGATTGACACTTGTCTAATCGCTAACTTTGTCGACATTTAAATGAAAGTGAGTCATTTGCCGTATGTTTTACAGTAAAGCTATACAGGGTTATTTTGCGTTAACCAGCCAAATTTTCAGAGAAGGTTCAGAATAACTAATTAATAATAAATAAATAAAAAATAATACATTATGTTAACCAATTTTACTGCGCATGCACACATTCGTAAGGGTCGATCGGTAGGCAAAAACGTTGTTGTCTATAAATCACATTCAATTTGGGATAATTTCAAATAAAAGTAGAAGCCTTATTTACTCGTATTTTCAAAAACGGCAATAACAGTATATCATTATTTATATATTTGAACTTAAGTTTAAAATTTGGCTAATCTTTGAAAAATAACCCTGTACAGAATACGCAATGTACTACTAAAGTGGCTCTCATTTTATTTTCACCTAGTTGATACCCGCGACTTCGTCCGTTGCTTGATTTATTAACAAAGAAAACACACATCACTGAACACGTGCTTATAAAAATCGTTGTTTCTTAAAACTTTAATAACATTTTATTAAATGAAGATATCGCAATATTTTTTTAAAACGGGCAAGTGTCTAACAAATAAAACTTAGAAAACCTAATTGAAATCTATCTAGTAGGTATTCCGTGACGCGCGCACAACTGCAAACCTCTATTATTTTATTTATAAAGATAAAGTTAGTGAAGAAACCTACTACTGGACACTGTTCAAGTGCGTGTTGGCAGGCTTCACATGTCTTCAATATATTTTTATTGCTCAAATATGCAAGTTTCATAACGATATTTTCCTTCACCGCCGCGCCGTGTGCGTGGAAAATTGGAAATTAAAACTGCAACAAACAATTTCATTAGTGCCGGCGAAAATCGAACCCGGATTGCTGCGTACTATGAAATTTACAGCAAGCGCCTTAACCCATGAGCTACCACGGCTCACCTGACACACCTCAAGCTTAGTTATAAAAATCACTCACGAACAGAAAAGCAGGCACAATCAGTTATATATGTGATTTATCTTTAGGATCTTTTAAAGGTTATATTGATCTTAAAGTATTCATGAATATTTATATATTTATTCATTTAATGAAGGCTATTTACAAGCACAAGAATTGCTAATTACAAGCCTCCACATATTAATTTCATCAGGTAAAAAAAATACTCCAGTAATTGCTTAATATTCTCACAAAAACAATAAAAAAGATGCAAAAACATTAACAAAAAAACCGCATAGTTTAACATGCTGTCAAACAAAGGCGCTTGCAATTTAAGTCATGCTAGTCGCGGCTGTGAGTGAAAAATTCTCTGTTCGTCAGTTTTTTTACAGATTTCCAACCAGTAGAAAATAGGTCAATATCTACTACAGATGAAAGCTTATTAAATTCCATTGCGCTACGCAGAAAGAATGAATTTCTTCTATAATACGTTGAAGCAAGAGGCATAGCATGGGTCGCTGTCTAAATCTCATTAAATCGGTCCGAATCAGTACGGCAGTAGCTCAGAAGAATCAAGAGATTCATTTAACTAAGAAACAAATATCATTGACTTTACGTTTATAATCCAATGCTTCAAATAAGCTCTTAAAGAAACATAACGTACCTTTAATAATTCTGTTGTTGCCATTTGATAGTCAACAGAGCGTTTCAGTTTACTTTTGATCGTTTAAACAAACTAAAATATCGTTGATGCGAAGAAGAACCATTTCCCGATTCATAAAGAATATTACACGTAAGTAATCGATGATACTAATTCTTACAAAGATGATCTTTAATAAATAGTGAAGTTCAGTCTAAGATCAGTACTAGTGTTTACGTCTCCGCGTTCAGCTCAAAATGAAATCCAGTGTTTCAATATGTCTGTTGGTTTTCGGTGAGTGTATATTTTTACAATTATTTTGACTTTACAATTTTTTGAAATTACAATAGAGAAGTTGCATTAATTTTTTTGCCACAAATTTATATATAAATGAAAGAATAATTCATTTAAAGTATATTTAAATACTTTTTGAATGAAAATTTCCATTTTTTAATGAAAAATTCCATTTTGAAGCTATACTTCTTTTGGGGCGTTTAGGAAAAATTATGGGAGTGAATTTTTTACGATGCGCGCGTTGTTACGATGCGTGCGCACACTGACATCTCAAAGCGACAACTTCATTGGGTTGTCTCTCAAGTTTTCGTGGGAAGTGATAACTATATTTAAGGTAGTTATTTTTATTTAGTTTTGTTTTGTTACGCTTAAGAAGTATAACTTCCTATGTGCGTACATAAGTACACACACACACGTTTTTTAGTAGTTATTAATAAAAAAGTAGTTACAATTTTGAAAGAAAAAAAAAAACGACTTGTGATTGGTTGTGATGTCATTATATCCGTTGAGACTGTGGGTCAATCGCAATCATGCTATACTTTTGTATTTTCTATATTCGGATCACCATGTGTCATAACAAAACATACAACGTAAATATGAGAGTTTTATTATTACACCATGCGGTGGCGTTACTAAAGCGATATAATGACGTCACTGGCAATAGAATTTACATTTTAGAAAAACCATTATCAATTGTAAAATTACATGAAAAATCTTTTGAAGAATTATAATACGTAAAGAATTTTTTTTAATTTTTATTAATAATTTTTAGTAAACTATAAAAAGAAATTAAAATAAAAACGTGCAACTTCTCTATTACGTACGGATAGAAAAGCTGATAGTATTATTTTAGAATATAAAATATTTAACCGCTTTGCCTAATAAAACTATAGCCATCAAAAAAACACGGTTTATCAAAATACACTTCAATTAAAATAAAACGCACTACATACTGGTAAACCTAATATAAAGATAAAGTTTCAGGGATATGGAGATGGTGGACGGCATCATGTTATCATCATTATAGCACCATGCCTTATCTTGATAAGGCATGGTGCTATTACAGTACAGCACAGGCACTATACAGTACCTGTGCTGTACAAATTAGAGTAATGATTTAATAATTACCATCATCATTACAGTAAAGGTCCATTGCTGATCAAGTCTCCTTCACAGAGGGTCATAATTTAACTAATGCTTCTGAATAATTTTTCGTGCCATTATAGTTTTTTTTAACTTATTTTATTTTCTTCAAATTAATTAAACAAATATTACTTAACTAGCTGCGTACGCGACTCCGTTCACGTTAAATTAGTAATTATGATTTTATTGTGATGATGATGTATTTGTACTTTTAATCGCGAAACCCCTATTATGGATCAAAACTTTCATTTAGGCAATCAATCGGACAAATTAACGAACGAACCAACAAACAGGTCTACCTACGAACTAACCGACGGACTCATAAACGAACCGAGAACCTGCGCTAAATCACAAAAATTAAGAACTAAGTTATTTTAATTCAAAACAACAGTGGAAGAACAACTGCTGTATGGAGGTAGAAATGAGTAAGAGTGTGATAGCAATTCAGATGAACTCCTAGACGGGAACGAATTTCTACCACATATCACTTGGTAAATTAGCGCTATTACAGTAAATCCCTAGTGACAGCTGGAATCGAATTCGATTTTCTCGCATTCTGTGTATTTTAAGTCTAGCGCTCAGCCCCTTACAGTTCAATATGTTGTTTGTAATAAGTGAAACATGGCCTACTTCTTCAGGCCTTAAAAGTCCACAGCTGGACTTGGGCGGGTTTGACCGGGTTAGGACCAGGCTCTCACAGAATACCTGCGCAAAATAGCGGCTTAATGCTGCTCTGTTGGGTATGGTGAGTGAAGAGAGCCAGAGAAAATTTTACTTGACACAAAGCATTCCATCTTAGTCCTCAGGAGTGATAATGCATCAGCATTTTGATTTATTTAATCAAGAATAAATGTATATGTCTATGGGACGTTTGTCACCCTTATTCTTTATAAAAATCGACTTGGGGACCAATTCTGAGATTAGAAATTCGGAACATTTTAATGTTTTCAGTAACACTTCTATACTCATTTAAAACTATTTCAGGGCTCCTGATTTCTGCAGGTGAATGTTCTTTCAAAGTTGGTGCAAACGGACCTAGAGGAAGGCGTTGACACTTAGGTACAGTCTTCGCCCAACACTGCCCTGGAGTTTTTCTAACAGCCCTACAATGTTAAATTTACAAAACTTCTACAAACAACTAATATTACAATAAAACACATGTTAACATCAAACCTTTAATGTTAATTAAGGTGAATTTCCACATACGACGGTTGTGCAAAGCCTAAAGAGGTTATTCGGATGGATTTTAGTCCATACAAAACAATACCTCTGTTTTCTGCCTGGACATACAAAAGCAAATACTTTAACGATACAATCTATATCTAGCACTACCTACCATGATCCTATATTTTACTATATCTACCATGATCCTATGTTTTACTATATCTACCATGATCCTATGTTTTACTATATCTATCATGATCCTATGTTTTTTTTAAACAGGGGTGTTATAAGTTTGACCGATATGTGTGTCTGCAGCACCGTAGCTCTTAAACGGGAGAACCGATTTTGGGTACGGTTTATTTTTATTCAAAAGCAGGTTTTCTAGCGGTGGTTCTTAGACATTCTTTATTAAAATTGGTTCAGCTGTTTCGAGGTCATCAGGCGTTTTGTTAGCTGCGGTCCATTTCGAGGGTTTACATAATTTTCAATTTTAAGTTATATAATAAATTATTTTAAAAAACTACGTAACTTGTCATGTTCAAAAGCCAGCAAACAATTTTAACGAACAAAAGAAAAAAGAAAACATACAGACATTGCCACAATACAGCATGCCAACATTGCTTATGAAAATAAATTAAAATCGCTCCAGTTTTTGAAGGACAAACATTGGGATACGAAATGATGATGTCGACAATTTTTATAGCTATAATCAATCCGAGCTGCAGTTGTCTCTTAAGGTTGCCTCGCTCGGTTATTCGGGTACAGTGGAGTGCAACGCGGATGTACTCCGCAATGCTGTATGCTGTGGGCCGATCAAATGCCGTACGAATCAATTATTTGTGTCCGGACATGTTCAATAATTTATGTATGTAAAATGCCTCCATGATAGATAAATTTATAGTAATAATGTTTTAAGATTGATTTTATGACAAAGCAAGTGATTTTTTCATACTTATATTTATGTTAGTATCGTCATCGTCGTGTTCGTCATCATCACCGTCGTAATCGTCATCGTCTTAGACTTTAATAGGCTGTAACGGTAACGGTAACTACGCATAAAATAACAGTACAGCATCATAACCTATGCAAATAAGGGTGTCATACGAGCACACATTCCACCTGATGGTAAGTTCATGGTGGACTCCTTTTGTTTAGTTTTAATGTGTTCCAAACTAAGGCAAAGTCTTTGTTTTAATTATTTAAATGTAAAGGTTAGAATAAAATAATATTATATTTAATGTAAATTAGTTATTATGGGTTATTTTATTCGTTATACTTTATATGACGAACCGGTTAAACAATATTTGAGCCACACATAATTACACAACAAGATTTAATACCTTAGTTAAATACTGTTTTCTTGAGACCTTGTTTACATTAGAAGATTAAATACCACAGTTTTTGTACAAGAAGCTCAAAGTGATCTATTACTTAATCCGTTTAACGCTTCAGCCGTTTCCCATCTAGACAAGTGTGCACTCAGGCTAATGTTGACTGTTAGAAAAAAGTTAGTAAAGATATTAAAGTACAAAATCCGGGATGAAAGCAAATTGACTTTTTAAAATGAGGGCTAATTATCTTCCGCTCACGAGATGTCGCTAGTTTTAAATAAAAGTTTATGAGTTTCTAGAATAATAAATTAATACACAAAACAATGCCTCAGTGGTTTGCTCTTTAATTTTTTGCACATTTTTAACTCTTTTTTTGTTTACTTTTTTAGATTTTTGTAATATCTGTGGTTTGGTTTATTTATTTTTAATTTAATTAATAATAATTATAACTAATAAAACAGAAATAAATATTAACCTTTACATTTTCCGAACTAATAATTCACTTCCCCGCTATGAAATCTGTCAAATATTAAACCTCATCACCTCATTTTAAAGTGGCACCGCCCTGGTGGCTGAAAAAGACGTGGAAGGAAAAGGTTGCTATTTGGTATGGTGGATGTAGATAGAGGCGACTATAAGAAACACCAGAAAAATCTTATGGCTTATACACAAACTCACAAAAATCCTCCCTTCTCCCCCTATAAGGCTATTTATAGGAGAGGCCTATGTTTCACAGTGCAATTTTGATAGGGTTTAATGAATGAATGACTGTATACAACTCAGTAATGATTGTTTTTGTTACCTCACAAGCAGGTACAACAATGAAGAACTGTTACCGCCATCTAGCGGTGAAAAGTTACAACTTTTACAACCAGGAGAATTACTAAAACGCAACAGCATACACGAGTATAAATGAATTCATTGAGCTTAGAAATTTTGTAGTTAGACGGCTTGAGAGCGCAGTGGCTAAGCGTTTAAATGCAATGGCTCGCAGGATCAAATCCCGCATGAACCGTTACCGTTACAGCCTGTTAAAGTCCACTGTTGAACATAGGCCTCCCCATAGATTGCCTCATTGAGGGATATTTGTCATAGTCGCCACGCTTGGCAAACGGGTTGGCAACCGCAGTTTTTTTATTTTTAGTCGTTATTAGGAAGACATCTCTTTGAGTATTCTATCGTATCTACCACGGGGAGTGGTCAGAGGAATTGTTCGGACTGATTCCAGCCGCTCAATTTCACCGTCGCACATCGCGACAGAACTCGAAATACCATCCGTGCCATCTGGATGATTGGCGGCCCACTACTGTGCGACTTAGAAGAAGTTTTCTTCCTCGCACAACTTCCTTGTGGAATCGAATACCACCAGCAATTTTTCCGGGCCAATACGACTTAGGGAGGAGCCTACTCTTTTTTAAAAGGGTTGCAACAAAACTGAAATACGCCTGGTTTTGCAGTTGTTCATGGGCGGCGGTAGTCACTTACCATCAGGTGAACCGTATGCTCGTTTGCCCCCTCTCATATAAAAAAAGACGCTGCTGCCCATCTCCTGATTTGTTTCGCTCTGTCGCTTCTTACTACACCTTCAGTATGATATTATGGGGTAGTGGATATTCTTACACCGCCACTACACGGTGAAACAAAATAATTCTGCATGAAACTAGATATTTTTTACTTTTTATAAAACTTTGTGACAAACGAACTAACAGTCAACCTTATGGTAAGTGGTGGTGGTGGTTTATCCGCGTGTAACTTAAGTATAAACGTCTTCACAATACACGGGAAATTGTATTGCGTATATGTATACGTTTATTCTTAAATAAAATTTTACGGTTTTATGACGTAACTTACGTAATGATAAAACTTAATTGTATGAGTTATTTGAATGAAAGAAAAAAATTGTTCGTTGATTGAGCACGCAACGGAAATGCTCATTATAAATAAAAAAATACATCATGCTTAATAGAATTAAAAATATTCATCATCATCATCATTACAGACCTTCACATGTCCACTGCTAAAACACAAAGCACGGTCCTGAACCACCTGCATCCATTGACTTCTTGCATGTCTTACCAGGTAGCCACTCCATCTAGTGGAGGAACGCCTTTCACTTCGCCTGCCGGTAAGAGGCTGTCACTCGAGAATCTTTCTTCTCTATCGGTTGTCGCTTATTCGAGCTATATGGCCGGCTCATTGCTACTTCAGGTTACTAATCCTTTGGTCTATGTCATTTACTCTGGTTCCAAAAATATTAGAACAAACTTTTATTAGGATTAACTTTCCAATAAAAGTTAACCAACTTACAAATAAAAAAAAAAAAAAATTTTCTGAATCTGAATCAGTAGTCAGTGCATAGTCGTGTTATGTCAAAAAATTATAGCCCCGACTTCAGAAGCAATTAAATGTTCTAAGTTTTTGAAGTCAATTTTTACTTTTTGTTCAAACTTTAACGCAAGGTAACAACTAGAAATTCGTCTAAATGGTTACAATACAAAAATTACATCCTCTATTTATCCACCCTCAGGGGCAGATTTTTTCTTTACGATTACACGGACGACCTTGAGTTTATATACAAAATATTAGACACGAAAGAGTTATTTAAATCAGTTCAGCCATTTCCAAAAAATCGGTACGTATACATACATGAAAAATATTCAAGTCGAAAATAGAACCTCCTTCTTTTTTGAGATCGGTTAGTGACTGAGTTGTTATTCTTGTCCTTAAGATGAGATGCGATTAGTTTAAACCTCAAAATTAAAAGACAGTTAACGCCATCTAGTGTTGAGGAACGGAATGACATTCCAACATACAAAAAGGAATAATTTATTGGAAGCTTTTGTTTCGTCTTTGTTTATTTTTTTGAGGTATTTTGTATCTAAATTAATATGTTTGATGTCGTTTCATACAACGATCTTCAATAAATATTACATTCAAACGTCATTTAACACCACAAACAGTCTAGGTATCAATTAATCAATCACAGTACCGTAACCATAACAGCCTATCATAGGTCCACAGCTGAACATATGCATATTTGCCATAGTCGCCACGCTTGGGAGGCGGGTCGGCAACCGTATTTTTTGTAGTATAGTGTTATTAGTAGGACACTGCGGCCCATCTCCTGGTTTGTCTCAGCTGCCGATGTCCGTTACCTCTAACGACACCTACCGGGCGATATCGGGTAGTGGATATTCAACGCCACTACACGGTCAATTGATCATTGAAGAATGATCAAATAAATAAATCATTTATTAGCAAATTATAAAAAATTATGTCACAAGTTTAAACTACATTTAAAAGACTGAGGTCCTTCCATGTGATTTGAAAAGTGGTCGGTCCTTCACTGCTGGCGCGTGCCGCTCAGAAATTGTAGCCCTTCCCCCTGCTACACCACTTTTAAACTTCTTAAATAAAACATAAAAAGTCAAGCTGTTACTTGAACGACATTTTTAATAACGTCACCCATTATAAGATATTGAAAAGAAATTATATTAACAAAGTCCGCCTCTTACTTCTTCAGCTTTTGACTTCTGAAATGAATGCAAAGGAAAATGTAAACGACTTTAGCATAATTATTCTTTCCCTATTAAACAAAACTGCTCTTTGAAAATAATTCAACTTGCTTCAAAAAATTCAAAATTGAAAAGGATTTAAAGATATAAGCGGATGAGTACTAAAGAATTTTCGTTGAAAAAAATAACTATGTTAGTCAGGCAACATAGTCTATGCTCAGGTCACACAGGGAATGTTTATTTAAAGTTGGTTCAAGTGTCTTTATGTTGCAGTGCCCGTAAGTTTGTTTGTCACTTGTTTTAAAAAGATTATAGTTTTATGTAAAGAAAATGTCATGTTTATAATATTTAAAAACTTGTATAATCCCTCTTCAGGCTTCATTTTAATATCTCTGTAACATCGCTCCAGTTCCCGCGGTTTAATGAATCAAAAACAAGTGCAGTGAAATAAATCTTGAATTAAAAATATCAGAGAAGAATTTTTCATTAGATAATTTTGAGTTATTATTTTTAGATGTGGAGTTTAATGTAGAAATTAATTTTATAAAAGCACTTCTTTATATACCTAAACTTTTTAATTAAAATTTTCAACTTGAAAGTATTTAACATTTTTGTAGCTAACGATTCTCTTAAAGCTGCGAATAGGTCAGCTCGATGTCAGAACTGTCTTGTTCTCACACAATACTTACGCACAGTGCCTCTGTGTAGCGTATAGTGGGAGATGAGAACCGGAAACGCATTTTACTCATCTCAGCACTGAGGGATGAGAACGCTACTGTGTTTTGATTCGAGGACAGATGTGTAGACAACATAAGCCATTTACCATCAAATGGGTTATGTGACATCCCTTTGGTACTGTTACGTACTAGCAGTCTGTCCACGGCTGGGTTTCTATTCGAAATATAGAGCAACAGTGTAATCAATGACTATGAGGTATTCCATCGTCTTTCTAGTTAAAAACATATTTGTAACCTCGTTTGTTTGTTTTTTCTTAACCTTTTTCGACAAAGCCAGTCGTTGCATCGCTGTCATAATGACCAATGAAAAAGAGGCTTTAGAAAGTATTCTTATATCAACAACATCATGATTTCATCCCTCCGCAAGTATTAAACATAGGCCTCTTCCAAGAAAAGGCACAAACCCCATCCTGAGACAGGTGTATCCATCGAATATCTGTTTTATAGAAGAAGGGCCAAACGGGCATGCGACTCAAGTGATGGTAAATGTCACCGCCGCCCACTGACAACTGCAACACAAAGAGAATTGCAAGTGCGTTGTCGGTCTTTTAAAATGGACTATAGCTCGTTTCTCGGCCAGTGGTATCCAATTCCACAAAGAAGTCATGCGAGGAAGAAAACTCGTAGTTAATCAAATAGTTGTGGTCCGCTAAGCTTCCAAATGGTGTAAATTGTATCGTGAGTTTTGTCGTTATGTGCGATGGTGAAATTTTATAAAGACTGGAATTAATCCGAACAATTCCGCTGCGCACTCCCCGTGGTAAATGCAATAAAAATGCGAAGGGATGCAACATCTTATCATATCTTACCAGGTTAATACGGTTTTAAAGGTACGAGGCTGCCACTTCATCTTACTTCCTCTTTATCATCAGCGTCTAAAAGTATGGAGATTTTGTGACAGCCAGTTCTTTTGTAGGGAGGTTCAGCACACTGATCTTTTATTTTTCATTGAAATATTAAATATATTTAAGTTAAACAAAACACGTTAAAATATAAAATAAAGAACTGCAAAGAAAAGACAACTCGACGAACCGCGTCTTGGAGCGTTTAATAGATCGCACTTATAAGCCTTGCGCTAATGGCGCGACGCAGTTTGCCGACGATAGTTCACGCCCACGTAATAAGTGGACGGAAGAAATTTTCTTGTCTTTATTGAAAAGTGTTCTTAGAGAGCAGTACAAAATAAACACACAGCGTTATAGTTCTTGTTCTAGTATTATTGGCGCAGTGTATATACGTGTTATTGGTGGACTCTTTAAAGCGATAAAATGTAAATTAAAGGACTTTTCACTTTCTTGACATATCTATTGTAATAAGTTATATATTATAGTTATATATTGTATAAGGGTACAAATATTAAATTCTTAGTGTGTGTTGCATATTTACCACCAAACTACAACGACAAAGAATATCTTGATGCAATAAGTTGTATAGAAAATGCCATTAACACATATTCTGACTGTAAATTCTTGATTTTTGGTGATTTCAACTTAAAGTCTTGTAATAAATCAGTTCAAACTCAGTTTCATGATTTCTTAAAATGTTGCAACTTAGCAATGTAATAATGTTTGTAATAAATATGGATGCATCTTGGATCTGGTATTAACTAATCTAGACTCCGGAAGTTGTACTGTGTCATTTGAAGTTGAACCTTTGGTACCTATTGATGCTTATCACCTCCGTTAGAGATCGTGCTTACACTACCAACAAGTGCTGTAAGAAACATACCATTTCCACCATGTCAGAACCTACGCACAGAATGGAATTTCCGCAAAGCAGATCTGCGGCTTGTACACTGATTTAAATGACTTGGACTGACAGACCTAATGCACCAACAGGACGTAAATGTAGCTGTTGAGATCCCACATAATAAGCTTAATAAAGTCATTAGTAGACGAGTTCCTATAAATCATTAACTACCAATCATAAATATATATATCCAAAATGGTATACTAAATAAATCATAAACTACATAAAAATTTAAATATTTTAATTTAAAAATGTTTAAAAGTCGTGGCTTGGAATTTATTAGGAGTTATTTAAATATTATAGAACCAAAGTAAAAACTTATTACTGCAGCATTTATGAATTATACAATAAAAGTTGAAAATGATATAGCACGCGAACCTCAAATTTTTGGAATATGGAAGAAAAAACGAAAGAATAGACAACAGAATAAGGAATTTGTATAATAATAGAACTTTAGAAGGGCAGCAAGCTATTGATGCATTCGCGTAGTATTTCAGCTCAGTCAACCTGATACTCCGTTGTTAAATGCAGAGGCAGGAGCGATGCGATGTATGTAACTGTGACCAATGTCAATTAATATTATTAAAGCTTCAGATATACGATGGGCAATACGCCGTCTTAAGACATCGGCAGCTTACGGCCCTGATAACATACCTGCGTTTTTAATAAAGGACTGTATGGCAGTTTTAGAGGAACGGTTACTGTATGTCTACAATGTTTCACTTCAACAATGTCTCTATCCCAATGCATGGAAAGTGTCCAGGGTAACTCCGGTACCTAAAAGTGGTTCGTCCATTGATATAACTAACTTCAGGCCTATCGCAGTTTTATCAGTATTTGCCAAGGTGTTTGAATCCATTATAAACAATTCCATTTATAAACAAATAGGCGGGCTTCTAGATAACTGTCAACATGGATTTGCCGGAAACGCTCTACTTTGACGAATCATATACAGTTTGTGGACCACATGCATCAGGTTAAGTCAGGTTGTCAGGTCGACGCGGCCTATTTTGATTTTAAGAAGGCGTTTGACCTTGTTGATAATGATATCCTTTATTGAAATTCGCAATGCTTGGATTCTACACCACTTTAAAAATTTAGATTATCTTAGAGACCGAAAGCAATTTGTTAAGCTAAGAGGTTATATTTCTCAAGAATATTACACACGCTCGGGTGTGAGTCAAGGTAGTATGCTCGGTCCAACTCTATTTTTAATAATGATTAACGATCTGACCAGTATTATCTCAACGGCAAAATGTTTAATGTTCACTGATGATTTAAAACTTTTCCATGCAGTGACCGGACCTAAGGATTGTATGGCATGACAGCGCGACATTGACGCAGTGGTTGAATGGAGTGTAAAAAACAGATTGCCCCTTAATAATTCAAAGTGTAAAACTCTAACTTTTTCTTATTCACGCTATCCAATCACAACGACATACCAGCTAGCAAGTACTCCATTAACACTTCCTAATCTATACAATTCGCGATCTAGGCCTAATCATGGATAGTAATTTAAATTTCCATGAACATCTTATTAAAACGTGCAAAGATGCGAATAAAAGTCTAGGTTTCATAATTAGAACTTCGTATCAGTTTAAAAATGTCCGTGTCATAAAACTCCTGTACAACGCTTACGTGCAAAGTAAGTTAGAGTATAATGCCTTAGTATGGAACCCCCGAGAAACCATGTATATAAAGATGGTGGAAAAAATCCAACGTAAGTTTGCCAGATATTTATACAAACGCCAATAAGTACCCATTTCTATATCCGTCAACATTTTTGTCGGGCATGGTTGGTCTGGATACCCTACAGTGTAGGCGGGAACTTATGCATATAATACATTATTATTTTTTGTTAACTAACAAAGTAGATAACTCTGCAGTACGTGAGACCATACATCTTTATGTGTACCGGACCAATATATGCGAGGCGCTGGTAGACGAAAGTGTAGACTTCTCCTGTCCGCATGCGTGCTCCCCACACGCGGATACAGTCCCACTTCCAGAGCCGTTAAACTAATAAACTGTTTTCTCAGGGCCAATCCAGAAGCAGATATATTTTTTGACAAACCTAGCGTAATGTATATAAAATGTGTTAATTTTCTTAAATAACTTCGTAAGATAGAAGAATAGTATAAGTTTAGGTAATTAAGTTTTATTTATGATAAAGTAAAAAGATCTCATAAACTGTTGTGTCTGTAATTTATATTTTGTATGTTAATATTTAATTATCGGTGTTTTTTTTTGTGTATTTTATTTTATTTTGTAAGTTTAGTATAGATTTTTTTTTTTATAGGATAGGTGACAAACGAGCACACAGTCCACCTGATGGTAAGTGGTTGCCTGCGACCCATAGACATCTACACCTATCTTCAATAAAGAATCAAAATGCAGATGCGTTGTCACCGTGAGGACTAAGATGGAATGCCTCTTTTCCAGTAAAAGGGTCTCGGTTCTCTACACTCACCATACGAAACACAGCAGTGTTAATCTGCTATTTTACGTTGGTATTCAGGAGCGTGTCCTTCTCGGTCGAGCTGACCATTCGTGCTACAACTATACTACTAATATAGCTGCAGCATGGCTCTACCACGTAAATAAATAGATATAAGCGATTTGGTTGTATATACTGTAAGCTTATATTATATCAATAAATGAATTATTATTAATACCAGTTTTCACCCTCGTGATCACTGAGACATCACTGACAGTTATCGTCTGGTTGTCATAATGAAGTCAATTTCATTTTTTGTCGAACCGCCGGGGCGCGACCAGGTCCACTTCCTGTGGGGCCGCTTCTGGAAGAAAGAGTTCATCATAAAGAGTCCCTCTTTCTCAAAAATTAGAGTTTTACACTTTGAATTATTAAGGGGCAATTTGTTTTTTACACTCCATTCAACCACTGCGTCAATGTCGCGCTGTAATGCCATACAATCCTTAGCTCCGGTCACTGCATGGAAAAGTTTTAAATCATCAGCGAACATTAAACATTTTGCCGTTGAGATAATACTGGGCAGATCGTTAATCATTATTAAAAATAGAGTTGGACCGAGCGTACTAACTTGACTCACACCCGAGCGTGTGTAATATTCTTGAGAAATATAACCTCTTAGCTTAACAAATTGCTTTCGGTCTCTAAGATTATCTGCAATAAATTTTAGAAGTGGTGTAGAGAATCCAAGCATTGCGAAATTCAATAAAATGACATCATTATCAACATGGTCAAATGCCTTCTTAAAATCGAAATAGGCTGCGTCGACCTGACAACTTGACTTAACCCTGAGTGGTCACGTAGTCCACAAACTGTATATGATTCGTCAGCAGAGCGTTCCGGCCGAAATCCATGTTGACAGTTATCTCTAGAAGCCCGCCTATTTGTTTATAAATGGAATT
>JAGSMP010001162.1:0-78760 GCA_029286625.1 Parnassius orleans | reverse complement strand
TAAATTTTAAAAGTGGTGTAGAGAATCCAAGCATTGCGAATTTCAATAAAAGGATATCATTATCAACAAGGTCAAACGCCTTCTTAAAATCAAAATAGGCCGCGTCGACCTGACAACCTGACTTAACCCTGAGTGGTCACGTAGTCCACAAACTGTATATGATTCGTCAGCAGAGCGTTCCGGCCGAAATCCATGTTGACAGTTATCTCTAGAAGCCCGCCTATTTGTTTATAAATGGAATTGTTTATATGGATTCTGCAACATGGCTATAACGCACCACGCTGGATAGGTGGATTGATGATGTGTTCAACATCGACACCCTTGCACTGATTACGCTACTGCCTATTACAAAAATATACCACCGTTTTGTTTCAGTCAGTCAAATATCACCACGCAAGGCGAGATTGGCACTTAAATAAATATAAAAATTGGTAAATCCAATTGGGAATGCCCTAAGCGCATTAAAAATTACGTATAACATGATTATACGGATTTTTTAAAGTAGTTTAAATACACTGTACGAGCAAGTACATGATATTTCAACAGTTTAGAAAATAATGTTGATATTATGCGCCTGCCGCGCGACACGTTCACTATAATTACATTTTTATTCATAAGTATTTTCAGTATAATAAACTTCTCTACGGAAATACACAGTTTTAATTACCACACCGTAACGTAGAAGATACAACCTACATTAATATACTACATATCAATTATATGTGAGGGTCACAACTCACAAAAACCCCTACATTTTGGTCCTTCGAGCTGACGAACTAAGACTTGCATATTACGTCTACAATAGTTCAACAGTAAAGTGTATTTGTAAAAAAAAAAAAAAAAAAAGTGTAATTCGTGATTCTATCTGTAGTGTCACTTGGCTGCAATATTCTCCAGCGTGGTCTCACCAGCTGATTGAGGTGCATACTACGGTAAGAGTCGCAGTCACACGTATCTGAAACCAACTATTTACAACATCGTCCTTAAACCATGGAGAACCTACTTCAACAACAGAGAACAATCATTGAATCTATCCAAAATTGAGGCTAACTTCAAAAAGGATTCTGATTCACGCAAGTCAGAAACATACATACAGAAAAGGTTGGATGCTTTGAATGCTCAATGAGGTGTTCAACATGAATCATGGTGTTCTAAAAAAACAGACAGTGACTTGATGACGACTATTTCATCAATGATACCTACACCACCACAAAGAAGCGGTACGAAGCGATTCGTGACATGCTGACGAACTACGAGGTGAAAACTGCGGAAACTGGAGTACCATCAAGGTCTGATGAGTTCATTAGCCAACAACGCACTAATTTCCGGGCGCCTCTTAGATTAAAAACATCAACACCAAAGAGTTGACAGAAAAGGGAATTTAGACAAACTGAATTCGCTGCAGTCTCGCTGGAAACTGATCGACGAGCTCCACTGGCAAATCGATAACCTGACTTGGCGTGATGATGGTATACGAAGAAGAGTTTTCTGCATACGAAACCCTGTACGAAACTACAAAAAAGGGATTTGAATCGTTAACTCAGTATCTCAACAGCATCAAAGTGCCTACAATTGAGACCTTCTTTTTCTGGTAATTATACCCAGTGGCCACATTCATGGACCTATACTGTAGCCATCACAACAATGTCATGTTGATAAAAACGCAAAAGATGCAGCAACTCAAGGGCAAACTTAAAGGCGAGGCGGAGCACGTACAGCATCTTACAGTATCAGCTGATAATTACGACACCTGTTGGGAGATACTCACCCATAGGTACAACAACCGACAACTTTTGTTACAAAACATATACAAACCCTATGGGACAACCGGCGTTGCAAACACAGAATGCATACGAGCTGAAGAAGTTACACGACACAAGTGTCGAGACCATACATGCTATTCACAATCTGGGCATCGACACAACGACTTGGGATCCGATCCCAGTACATTCTCACTGGCAAATTGGACTGACACGTATGCAGCTACATGGAGATCAGAAAGGCCTGAGAGCTACCTTCCTTGGATGAGCTGATAAACTTCTTGGAAAACAAGTTTACTGCGCTTGAACCTGTTCAAAAGAAGAGACAGACACCAAAGTCAAACAATCTGACCAACAAGGAGGCAACAGCTCAATTTAAGAAGGACTTTAACAACACCAACAGGCGTGTTTTTTCGAGCATATCATACAAGCACAGAAAAAATTGCCCGCTGTGTAAAAACAATCATATTTTACTCTACTGCAAGTCGTTTCAAGACATGTCACCGGAAGAAATGAGGTCAATTTCGCACTACATATTTGTCGCAATTGCCTGTACTTACACAACGACAATAAATGCAACTCCAACAAAGATGCCGCGTGTGCAAAGAAGCACACCAACAACATTGCACGATATTTACCGCAAAGTTGAAATCGCGGTCTCAAATAACGTTATACCTAGCAACGCCACATACGTCACAGCAAAAGGCAAACCACGTGTCTGAAATTATAACGAAGTCCTACTAGCGACCGTTCAATTAAAGGTGATGGCAGCTGATGGATCGACTGTTCAATTGCGATGCCTTCTCGACCAAGGATCACAGATAAATCTAATAACTGAAGATGCTGCGCAACGGCTGGACTGCAAAGACAAAATCGAAACGCAGTCTCAGGCATACGTCAGCACATCATAGCAACGGAACCACGGTTAGACTGTGAGTCTTTGTACGGAGGCCATTCATTTACAATCGAAGCCATGGTAATGGCCAACATGCTCAGCAACCTGCCTAATTACACCTTCGAAAAACAAGACTGGCCACATATTCAGAACATACAACTGGCGGATCCTGACCAACATCTCGAGACCAGTGGACGTTCTGTTAGACGCTGAGTGTATGCTGACATAGTAATGAGTGGTATGCTACGAGGACCCACACACGCACCCATGGCTCAACAGACAAAAGTGGCTGTACTGCTAAATATCAAAACCTTCAACTGCCACGTGCTCATTAATCTTGACGATGTATCTCGATTTTGGGAGATGGAGGAGATAACTGAAACCAATCACAACTAACATCAGAGGAAGAATACTGTGAATCTATTTATTCAACCACAACAACAAGAAAAGAAGACGGACGATATGCAGTCAGACTTCCAATGAAAATAAACTACGAACAAACTTTGGGCACTTTTTAAGCCAAGGCAATCGCACAATTTCGGCAGTTAGAAAACGATTGGCCAAACAGGAAACATTTTCACGTCATACAAGAAGTTTATTGACGAATATCTACAACTCGGCCACATGACGCCATGCACTGAACATTATAAGCCAAGCTACTTCCTCATCACCTATGTACAAAAGCTGGACTCAACAACTACAAAATTGCGCGTAGTCTTTAATGCCTCTGCCAAGACAAGTACAGGACAAAGCTTGAACGATCTCATGGAGTGCGGCCAACTCCAACAAGACCTACAATCTATGATTCTACGTTGGCGAGCCTTTCAATACGTCTACACTGCAGACATTGAGAAGTTTTACCGCAAGTACTGATACACGATGAAGATCAACACCTGCAAAAATTGTATGGCGTGACCTGCTACAGATCTCATCAAAGAATACCAACTGCACTGTAACATATGGTACCAAAGCTGCACCATTTTTGCAATGCGCACCATAATACAACTCGTAATGGACGATGGACACCGCTATCCTCTCGCGGCAGAGATCCCACTCACCAGCTGTATGTGGACGACCTACTTGGTGGCAGCAACGACATGTTAGAAGCACAAGACGCTCAAAACCAATTGATTGACCTGTTAAAGGCGGTGGGTTCAATCTTCGCAAATGGGCTAGTAACCACCCCAGATTGCTTCAAACTTTACCTGAACATCTCTCATAAGCCAGAATATGTTTGACTTCAAGGACGCAGAGAGTACAAAACACTCGGCTTAACCTGGAATCCGCACACTGATCAGTTTACATTCAAGGCGCCACTTAGTAACACACGTGACGTCACAACGAAGCGGACATTGCTCTGACCTATCAAAATTATATGACCCACTTGGTTGGCTGTCTCCGGTAACAATGAAGGCAAAACTCATATTTCAACAAGCTTGGCTTGCTTCAACAAATTGGGATGAACCTCTTCCGAAGACATACAACAAGAGTGGACAACCTTTCAACAAGAATTGCCCACTATCACCATCCTTTACAACGCTGGATTGGTAACACTAAACAACCCATCGAGTTACACGGATTCAGTGACGCCTCCGAGAAAGCCACGGCTGCGTTATCTACTGTAAATCTATTAGTGAAGAAGGGCAACAAATTATCACGCTGGTGGCAGGAAAACTAAGCTCGCACCATTAAGAAAACCCCTGTCTTACCACGGCTTGAACTATGCGGTGCCCTACTACTGTCTCGACTTATGAAAAGGTCAGGAAATAAAACTCACAGAGTGTAACAATACATGGTTGGACAGATTCTATGATCGTGATGGGTTGGTTACAAGGGGCTTCAAGATGGACCACATTTGTGGCTAATCGCGTAACACAGATCACTGTCATCATGCCATCGGGATGCTGGAGGCACGTCAAGTCTGAATATAACCCAGCAGATTGTGCCAGCAGAGGCCTAACTCCACTACAACTGGCGAATCATCATTTATGGTGGGGACCTATTTGGCTAAAAGACAACGACCTCCCACTTCAAGACCAATTCCACAAAACTGTTGAAATATCGTACTTGCTCGTACATCACACAAGTTTTCACTAATAACCCCATTATATTTCCAATTTTCCGATAATTTTATGTCAAAATTTAATTAAAAAAAAGTTTGGAAAATCCAAAAGTGCACGACTCATAATGCTCATATGATCATCATATCATTCAGGTCACTTCATAAAGTCCAAGGCGTATTTAAGTATAAATATTACTACTTTTAGTACGTACTACTATTATTTATTCTGTGTTTTTAAAATATTGTAATGAAAATCTCTGATTATTATTATAATATAATCAAGTATGTAAGAAATTTGGTTTTTCGAATATTGTGTATTGGTATAGCGATCTTTTTGAGCCGCTGCAAACAACCGATATCACGACGGCGATAGACGCCGAACTAACTGAGTGACGCAGTCTCTATTTAGTAAAAAATAAATTCATACAAGGCTGCTAAAACACCGAAAATTTCGACATTTCGCAGCCGAAAAAAATTAATTATAACTAAACAAAACAAAATTAAACTGCCATTTACATTCAATGGCTTCCCACATGATAGATGAAGAGTTTTAAAAATAGATTGAGTTGAACAATTGATATTTTCAAAAGTTATCGTGTTTACAAAGCCACGCGGACTTGATAAATCCACACCATAAGCCACTAAAACCCCTTTTTTATGTAAAAATAGCAATACATAGGCCCTAGTAGAACATAGCGGCGCGCTTAGCGCTTACGGCATGCAATAAATATTTTTTTCATGAAGTTTTACAAAAGGTATTATATGCTTACATGCAACAATAACAAACAAATTATGACGTAATAACAATTCATATTTTTAGTTACACAATTAATTGAAATTTTTAATGTTTAATTTTTAATTTAAGTTTTAATTAACCTTATTTTTCAATTTATAATTTGATTAATTAAATATTATCACTATAAAATAAAAAATATTAAAGTTTCATTTAATTTAATGAGAAATGAAATGGGCAGGACATCTAGCTAGATTGGCACTTAGGAAATATATATTTCTACACACATTCCACCTAGCTATAATTGGATAAATCAAATGCGTGATCACCTCTGAGGGCTTAAATGAAATACCTCGTTACTTGTAAAAATATTCTGCAAAAATCAGCCAACTCTAAACAAGGAAGGCTTTGGATGCGTTGTCGAGGACTGAGATTCCGTCTTCAAAGACAACGTACCTATACCTTTACTAACTACAACGAACTGCTTTCTAAACCTTTTAATGCCGCAACATAAAAATTTGAAATTACCATATTACATTTCACAATATTATCAAATTATAACTCCGCAACGTAGTACACATAGATAGATGCTTCATGAAATAATTTCATGCTAAATAACAAACAACTATATGAACAAACAACGATCGTCTATATTGAATTGAAAATGAAAATTTTTCAGGATTAATAATTTTATAGCAAACTCAAAGTAATATGGGATCTCGATAAACAATAAAGTTATTAAAATTCGTAACTCTATAATACAATCTCCATTAAGTACAGACTTACACAAACCAATATCGGTGGATATATTAAATGAATGAGAAACCTCTCTGAAAGCTAATAGAAACGTTTATTCGTTTTCCCTCCTACATTTTCCTCACATTTTTAATACCTTTTAACACGACTATGCCAAACGAAGGGGTTTTCAATTTATGTGTATTGTAAAATTTACGGCTATTGCTTAGCTACTAAGCTTCAACAATTTGTTATAAATTTTCGTAGTTCCACTCCTGTTAATAAGCCGATATCTTCAAATGATCATAATATTAAAATTCGTTTTTTAAAGTCGGGTTTAACTGACAACATGCTTTATTATTCCCCTTGATTGAAGAAACGTACTCTGGAAACGAATTAATGGCAGGAATTCGTCGAAAAAAATGCAGAACTCAAATTCCGTATATGGTGATTGGGATTAGTACTACTATTGCGAGGGTATCGGCACATCAACTGGTTCGGTCTGATTACTTTTTAAATTGAAATAACACACAAACCTACAGTAAACCTTAAGTTAAGTGGCTACTGCAGCACATGGACACATTCAGCTAAACAAGGCTATAGGTACGACTAAGAATGAAAGCTTTACCATCCATATAGACAGGATATTATTGTAGTGTTTTCGAATTCTACAAGCCGGTTATCACATTGTTGGAGAAATTTGTCTTAAATTACTGTCAGTATTTGAACTTTATATTTATTGATTTAAAATTTTGACTTAGAACAAATTACGCTTGATTCTATAGATATTTCTTTATCCATTCACCTATATAACATACACAATGCTAAGTATATTGATATTACATATTAATATCGCTATAATAAATACTTATATGGAGGGATGTTTAAGGTGAAATGTTTGCATGGATTTGGGATTATTACATTAGAGTTTTGGAAACAGCACGTGTCAGAGAACTGCCTTTCCACTGTTGTGCACTTTGATTGAAGCCGAGCGCCATAAGCTATAACAAGACAATGTTATTTTGAACAGAATCTAATAATCCGCTACTCGATCACCCAGAAGCATTCCGCTGTTTCCAACCGTTATCATTACCGTTACAGCCTATTAAAGTCCACTGCTGAACATAGGCCTCCCCCATAGATTGCCTCATGAGGATATTTTGTCATAGTTGCCACGATCGGCAAGCGGGTTGGCAACCGCAGTTTTTTATTTTTAAGTCGTTATTAGGAAGACGCTGCTGCCCGTCTCCTGATTTGTTTCCCTCTGTTGCCTCTTACGTCACCCACGGGATGATATGGGGTAGTGGATATTCTCACACTGCCACTACACGGTAAGTTTCCAACCGTATAAAGAGTAATTTAATTCGACGTCTAACTACCTTGGTTTTGACATCTAAGAAAAAGTTAATGCCCTTCGCCCTTACTACGAAATTACTTTTTTTCAAGATTTCAGTGACATATGGACTATGTACCGGATGCACCCAACTTCAAAGATAGAAACTTGAAACGTATTTTTTTTGTTTATTAAAATAAATCAAAGACAAAGCTTATATTTATTTAAACACGGTGTTGCTGATACCTAACAAGGTTTATCTGTACACCATGCATTACACATGTACATATTGAAGCGTTGTTACTTCTAAGGAGTAGGGCGAACTGCCTCAGAGCAGAGAGAGGGTTTGGTGGGATGGCAGAAATACGTAAGTTACCCTTTTACCTCACAAAGTTCCTGGATACTTTAGGGAACCTTTTTTATTTCGACAAACTTAACACATTTTATACTGTTTAACTTGCAATGTTATAAGTAGCAATTAGGTCGCCTTATTGCGGAAACTTCGGAAGTTAAGTTCGTTCATCAGGTTTAATGTCGTCGTTACGAAGGTTATATTGGAGCACTGCGAAAAGTGGAATCTTAAAGTTAAGTAGAAATATTTGGTGCCGTTTTCGCGAAATGCACGAACATTAGCAAACTACTTTTTTTCTTAAGTTAATTTAAATAATTTTTATCACTTTATTAAAATTTATGAAGGCTTTTTATAAACTCATATTATGTTGTATTAAATGTTCATTAAATAAATAATTTATTTATTTAATTTTCCTTTATTGCAACACACCTTTAACTAGGTGTTACAAAGGGTGGACTTAATGTCCTATGACATTCTCTACCAGTCAACCCTAAAAAAGATGGAATAAATAAAGATGTTGGTAGGAAAATATATAATTTTTTATAGAATAAGGTTGACAAACAAGTTTACAGTCCACCTGATGGTAATTGGACGCTGTGAACCATAGACATCTATATCTATCCTCAGTAAAGAATTGAAATGAAGATGAGTTGTTAGCTCTGAATACTAAAATGGAATGCCTTGTTTGCTAGTGAAAAGAGTCTCCAGTTATCTACAATCACTATTGAAGGGACGAATGGCCTCAATTGCTACGCTTGGCAGGAAAATTACCAGACACTTTGCACCTATGATGCTGGGTCCCATTAGTCTCAGTGGTTTACGTTGTTTACGGGTATACCACTGTGCGATTTACCAGACGTTTCCTTTCACGCGTTACTTCTTGTGGAATACCACCAGAGTCTTTCTTTGTCAAATGGCCGACAACATAGCTTCAATCACTCTGGTTTTGCACTTGTTCAAGGGCGGCGCTATTTACTTAAGATCAGCTGAGCTACATGCTCAAAAGGCTGAACAAGTTGTTAATTCTTTAAAAAAAACTTTAGGAAATTTGTTTTCACACACTTTACGACAAGGTACACAAACTCTTCACTCTGTGCCGCAAGTAAACTTAGATAAAGACATTTTCTTCCTTAATATGAGAGAAGTCGGAGCTCAGTACTTTCTCTTTAGATGTTCGTTTGTATTTAGTATGATTGTCACGTCTCGAACTATGCCCTGAGTTGGGAGTTAGTAACGCGATTGAACAACAATTTAGTCGGTTTACATAGATTCAGTAGTTTATTAATTCTTGGTTGTTATTTTACAATGCAATTATAGATCATTTCAAGGCTTTCAATAATGTACTTGTTGAGGGCTTTCTGCATCAATACATTTTACGAAGTCTTACAGAGCCATGCTGCAGCTATATTATGGTTGAAGCACGAATGGGTCGGCTCGACCGGGGTAGAATCACGCTCTCACAGAATACTAGCGTGAAATAGCAGCTTAATGCTGTTGTGTTTTGTATGGTGAGTGTAGAGAACCGGAGACTCTTTTTACTGAAAACGAGGCTTTCCATCTTAGTCCTCAGGGGTGAAAATGCATCTGCATTTTGTTTCTTAATCGAGGATAGACGCATATGTCTATTGGTCACGAATATGTGTACTGACTATCAGTTTTTTTCTTTAATTATAGTAAATACGATTTTACTAGGTTGTAGGACTCCTTTCCTCGTTGGAGTCCGTCTGGGACGGTACCAACTTTTTACCTATATTCTGCCGTCAAATAACAGTACTTTAATTAATTAATAATATAAATAAATATGTGATTACATCCCGTTAATCACAGAGCCAAGTCCTAATGCTGGGCTGTAGCGCTTCCGTCCCTATTTTTCATATGGAATGATAAGCTAATTGATTTGAGTATTGTAAGTAATTGTAGTAGAAATTGTCTAATTTAAAACTGCACGCGCCTCTCTTGTATTTTGGTATATGTTGTAACATTTACATTTTTAGGTATCATAAAATCTAAATGTGCGCGCCTTGTCTGTGGTGTTTTAGTAGGTTTTTGGCATTTTCACTATAATATTATAAATGAGATTAGTGATAAAATCTAACAAAAATATAAGGGAGGCGCATTTATTTTTAAATTAGACGATCTCTATTAGTGTTTTTACTGTAAAATGCTACTTTGAAAGAAAGTTTCACTAGTGTTCTTCTTTTGTTGTTTTTGTTCTTATGACAGAAGTTTTATTCCGAATGTAATCTATTCATCCTCGTTATCGTTACAGCCCTTCAAAAGTCACTGCTGAACATAGGCCTTAACCAAGGAATTCCACAAAGCACGGTCCTGAACCACCTGCATCCATCGACTTCCTGCATATTTTCCCAGGTCCTTAGTCTATCTTGTGGTGTGCCGCCCTACACTTCGCTTACCGGTACGAGGCTGCCACTAGAGAACCTCTTTTCCCCATTAGTTGTTGGTTCTTCGAGCTATATGACTGATCCGTTGCGCTATGTCGGTTATTTTGGTTCTACTGTGGATATTCTTGTTTCAAGTCAGAGAAACTCTATATTATTCTAAATCAAATAAAAGATCTAATGTTATAGAAGTACTACTGAGGTAATTAACTTTAATAATTAGATGAAGTCATTTCACAATTACTTAATCTAAAAAATAAATATTTTACAATTGCACAATGTGAATCAAGTAAAAATCAATAAAAAAAAGATCAACACCACATAGTATTTTCATGACAATTTTCTCTGCACATAAATAATTCGAACTCTCCAATTTACGGCTATGGCCCCAAATTAAATTCCCATTAACGACGCTCTGTCATTTCGGTATCAATAAACAGTTAAAGGACAATGAAAATTCAGTGATCCATAGCGCTCGTGAAATGAGTTATATATTAAAACTCAAACCGACTTTACAGACAAAATGCTATTTAAATAGCTATTGTGGGCTTTCATGCAATAGTATTCAACCTCACCATGCGGTCAACAACCTCTACTTATATCATCCTGTGAGTATCGTAAAATGCAACTATAGGAAAGACCAAAAAGTTCTTATGGCTTAAAATATCTAGACCGAAGTCGGAACCCCGTATCATAGGTGAGAGACTGGTAGTTCGATCATCAATCCGACTGTGTAGCGATTAAGGCATATCCTCCTCAAAACGGTAGAGCCTTCTTCTTCTTAAAGTACAGCAGTGAACTTTAAGAAGAAGAATAAAAAGAGTAATCAAAATCACACCTGTTTATAATTGTTTTTTTATAAAACTGAAGTGACAAACGAACTAACATTCCACCTGTCCCGTTGCTTCGATCTATGGATACCTGCAGCCATTTTGGATAAAAATGCTACAGAAGCGTTGGCACCTCTGGGGAGTAAGATAGATTGCATCACAGCCTGTAATTGTACTAACTCTACACCTTTCAGACTGGAACACAGCTGTGGAATCACTGTTATTGGCAGCAGAAATAGATAGCACAGGGTGGTACCTACCCAGACGGACCCTCAGGTAGAAAAGAAGTCCTACCGCCTAGAGCAGTCCTATTGCCTAGAGGAGTCCTATCGCCTAAAGGAGTCTTTCCATCTCGTTTTTAATTGTAAAACTATATATAAATTGACGAAATATATTACTGTTATCGACAAAATCCTGCCTACTGTATTAGGAAACTACAGTAGACTTCTGTCTAGTAGATGATGCGGATATTAATGAGAAAGAATTATCAAAAGAAGAAAGTGGGTTAATTTTCCATGTTACTTTTTAAAAGCGGCTTATAATGAGGATTAATATTATTTATTTGTGTAAGAATATCCACTACCCCATATCGTCTCGTAGGTGTGGCAAAAGGCGACAGAAGGAAACAAACCAGAAATGGGCAGTTCTAATAACAACTAAAAAAGAAAAAACTGCGAGCGCAAATACGTCTGCATGTGGCAACTATAGCAAATATCTAATCTTTAAGGCAAACAATGGGGTATCCTGGGAGGCCTGGGAGGCCTATGTTCAGCAGCGGACTTTTGATAGGCTGACGGTCTACGGTGACGGATAACGGTCATTTATATACGACGTTACCTTTCACAAAGTAAAATGAAAACGTAGCAATATCGATATTAACTCATAAGCTACCACTTTTCTTTTAAAATTCCGAAAATAGTCTTTGGATGGATTTTACAATACCCATATACTACAGTACATAGCTGCTATTACCCACGGGCTACCCTGCTCAGTGCTTTACAGATTGCTTTCCAGTCCCAGTCATTAAAATATTTCCATTTATTGCTGTGGAAGCAATTTTTGCTACTATATTGAAGTTGAAGATTGAATTGCCGCGGCTAGGAAAGGTTCGGTTTTCTTTTATTTTTTTATTTTTAAGCGTACAGCCACGCTAAAAAACAGCACATCATCTCATGATCATCTGTACCCGTATACATTGCCTCGTTGATCTAATGGTCGCAACCGCAGTTCCTGATCAAGAGATTTTGGGTTCGAGTCCTGGGTTGGGCCAAAATCAGGAATTGAGTTTTTCAGAGTCAGGAAGTTGCAGGTGTTTCACCCCGTGCCTCTCTCTGGTCGTGTCAGTTAACCGTCCCATCGGACTATGAGAGTGAGAGAATATGAGCGCACAGCCTGTGCTTGCGTATACACTCGGGCACTTTAATCTTTTGCTGCGCCAATGGCTAGTCTCTATTGAGACTGGCCGCCGTGACAGCAACTCGGTCTGGGGGACATTATGCTTATATAGGCTGCTACTAATGTTTTGAGTGCTGACCTAACCTAATTACAAAGAAAACATTCTGTATAGTAATATTTCAAATATACATATATGTAGTATATTGTCAGTATAACAATGTGAGTCATCCAACCAAAAGCGAGCTTGGCCCCACTCCAATGAAGATCTTCTTGGTATGATGGCATAAAATTTAATGGATGAAGTTTATTCCCGAAGTTTCCGCAATAAGGCGCTCTAATTACTACATTATTTTGTACGTAAATGCTAATATATTCCAAAACACCCTCATATGTTGTTTTGTAGTATCGTGTTGATCTTTCTTCTCTTTTTATTTAATTCTTTTTTTGGTGATATTAAGAGATTGTTTTATAGAAATAAGACCGCCTTTTGTTTCCCTCAATGTGTTGTTATATTAATCTTTCCTCGGTGTACAATAAAGAGTATTGTATTGTGAAGAGAAAAATTGTTACAAATGTTTAAAGTAAATAGTAACTTAATTAAATCTTTAAAAAATGCAGATAGCTATAAAAAAATCGAATAACAAACATTAAAAACTTGTTTGGTGTGAAATGATCCACATAGCAGTGCCAGTTAGGATATGCTAAGATGTGTCATCCTAGCCCTGAACTTCTGTGGCAAAACATAAACACATACAGTACATACACACATGGTCATATATTTTCCATATATTATAATTAACAACATATGTATAAATACACTATTATATCCGTTTACAAAATTATTTTGTAAAAAACATAAATATTACGTATAGAGGGTAGCCATAATGTGTTAAGAACAAAAAGGACATATAAGAAAAGGTATTATAAACCGGTGTATCACCCGGGTATGTTCTTCATAGGTTGTGACCCGGGGATGAATTTAGGCTGTAAATTTACTTTTTTATTGTAATAATTCGAATAACTTTGTCAAAATTTAAAGTTTATAATTTAAATTTATAAAAAGAAAACTGTGAAGAATAAACGCAAGAAAAATCGTAAAAGGTCGTCTTTATATAATAATCCTTCTGTACGTGAGTTTGTCACTCCTCCTAAACGGATGGACCTTGGTCGAAAGCGAAAGAATGTTGAAATAAAATCAGTTCCAGTGGTGAACCGAAACAAGATGGATAATGACGGGTTTCCTCTTGTTGAGAAGAAACGTCGGTCGAGACCCGTCTGTAACCAGCGTGGGACCGCCAAAATAAACGCTAGTACAACTCTGCGTGTTGTGGAGCCCACCATACAGCTCTAAATCTCCCGTTTGGACAAAAGTAGGTCGGGAGAAGACGTCCTGCGTTTCGTGGAAGAACGAAGCCGATGCCGCATTGAGGATCCGATCTCTTTACATTTGCAGCGTCTGGAGTCTAATAGGTCAACGAACTTCAAATCCTACGTACTCCAGGTTCCTGCAAAACACAAAGAGATATTCCTCGTTCCCGATTTCTGGCCCTCTGGGGTTGTGTTTTGCCGATACACGGATGCGCCAAAGAAGAAAGTTCCCTAAATAGTGTTAAGTTATGTCTATATTTTATATATATTTTTAGATTAAGGTATATATATATTGCTATGGGCCAATGTTCTTAATTTTTAAGTGATTGATGCGTGAAATAAAGTGATTGTAATGTATTGTATTGTGTTGATGAATTTTTGAGTGCATTTGAATGGTTCTCTGGATAAAAAAAATTACAGGCTAGGGTTCGTTCCATATAAGTCCTCAGAGATGACAACGTATCTCTAGCCTTCTTTGCTTGAAGTTGGCTGCAGATGGACTGCAGTAGCCACTGATCATTAGGCAGACTGTAAATTCTTTTATCACTTTTTATAAAATATGCCCGCTGCAATCTGTCGGCTTAAGTCACATGAATACTGTAAAAGTAGGAAAGGTTATTAAGGTACAGAAAAATATATTCACATCTCTTTCTTGAGACACTTCAAATAAATTGAGCCACGCAAATTCTATTATTCGAAGTAACATCGTTATCGAAGCTCTTTGGTAGAAAGTCAAAAAGTTACGAATGCTAATCGTTTTATATGTTCGGGCATGCTTATTTGAAATTTTGCCTGTGAATTCTTGAAAGGCTTTAGATCCTTCCAACGTTATGCGTAATTAATAATAATTAATTGTTATTTAGATTTTAGATTATTTCTACTCGCTGTATTTTGTGCTGTTATATTGTGGTACATCCATAAATTTAGTAACTAACTAAGTACATCCATTAGGTTTAAGTTTATTTTTATTTTCTACAATAGTAATTGAAGCAATGAATAAACTCGTTATCACTTCTTTTTTTCCAAATAGCAGCATAATGCTGCTGTTTTTACCCGACTGCCCCAGATGGAGAGTAATGTTTTTCGAGAGTATGTATGTATGTCTATTTATTTGGCACGCTCTGTAACCTAAACGGCTCGATGGATTTTAACATTTGAGGTGTCGTTAGATTCGCCTTAATTGAATAAAGAAATACGATATAAGTTATTCTTAAATAAAGAATCGGACCAAAATTGATAATTAAAAAAGCTGAAGGTACTCCGGATTAACTCTGACATCGGGACGTCAATCACCTCAGTCCCCCGTGACCATGGGTGCTGTAAAGCACTCGAAACGTCGGGAATTAATAAAAATAAGTAATTAAATATATAAGTAATTAAATAAGTATTAGATATAATCAATAAAAGTAGTTTTATTCAAAGTATTTTTAATTAATGTTTTAACCTTTAAGTTTGTTTGTATGGTGAGTATAGAGAACCGAAGACCCTTTTTATTAAGCCGCGTATCCACCAAAAATGTTGACAACTTTTATGTTTCCAACTGTTTGCAACTCAACAAAAGTTACCAAGTTTTGTTCCCGTTGTTTCCGCACCGAATTGAAACATGTCGCCAACAATTTGAGAAACATTTTTGTTGACAACTTGCTGTCTCCACCAAAGTTTTGTTGGCAACAATTTTTCTTCAAGTGACGATATTATGCGGGCAGCCGCAGTATTTATAATTTTTATTAAACAAAGTATTATGAACATTAGTAACTAGGTTTAAACTCGCAAGTTTGCTATGATAGAGTGATTCTTCTGTTGTTGTACTATTATTTGTTCTGTCATAACAGCGAGTATTCGCGGCATCTTTATTCATACCATATATCATATATTATACCCAATTTATAAACATGATAAGCGCAGTTGGTATCAAACAATAAGGCCAATTTCCTAATTTTAATCTGTACACGTCACTGGGTATAAGTACCTCTTTTTTTCAATTGTCGGTTAAGAAATAAATAATATAAATATTTTTGTCTAGTTACTTACACATTTATTCCCTTTTACACACATAACCTGGGTTCATTACTGTCGGTTAAAAAAAGAAGCCGTTGGTAGGCAAACCACCTCGGAGTATAAGAAGCTGCAGCTCCAGGTTTATTTTCATCTTTAATTTTTTTCTCCTGAAAAACTGTCCCGTCATATATTTTATTTTTCTTTGAATTTATAGTACGTTTAGCCCCATAGCGTCACTTATATTTCTCCATGCATCCTTTTTTTCATTTTTATCTTTATAATTTTCATTACACACATACCATAATATATTTTGAGAACGATATAAATTAATAAATGTATCGATTAACTCGTTCGTCCACGTGACAGACATGTTGCCAACAAATGTTTCCAACAAGCGTCTCCACCGAGGGAAGAAATGTTTGCAACAAGCGTATTCGTTTGATGTTACCGCCGAAAATGGAAACACGGTTCCCGACATTGTTTACAATTTTTGTTGCCAACACTAGGTAATTACAGAAACATTTGTCACCAACACCTGTTGACAACACAAAAGTTGGTTTCTTTTCTTTGGTGGAGACATTAGAAACGAGGCATTCCATCTTAGTCCTCAGGGATGACAACGCATCTGCATTTTTATTCTTAATAGATTATTAATACCTATGATGACTAAGCCCTAGATGGTGAGTAGCACTGCATTTACTTATCAATAGCCTATTTGCTCTTTCTTTGTATAAACATCGGCATAAAGTTTTAAAGATACTTGAGTCTTTTGAACGTCAAAACAATTAGCTCAAGCATGCAATATTTTAGATACTATTGACTAATCTCTATGTATATGGACTGACTATACACCGTGAGATAATGAGGCGATTTGATTTTCGCCATTTTGGTGCTGACAGCAGAAGTGAACGTCCACGGAACTAATAATAGAGATAAGACAGTGTGACAAATATATCGATAAAAATTCTATACCCAGGCCTACCCGTAACGTCCATTCTATTTTTGTATCATATTAATATAATGCCATACAATAAATAAATGTATCAATTAATACCTAGGCCTTACACGAAAGCTTTATACCTCATATAAAACCAAGATCGACGCTGCGTTGGTCTATCTATGTTTTTATTCGTAACTACAGAACGGATTTTGTTACGGGTTTCAAATGAAGATATGCCTACACATACCTGCTTCGCGGTGGCAAGAACGGATTATGTCAGACTCGAACCTACTAAAACCCCATGGTGTTCCACCTTCGCCACACATTGGCAGGGCCACGGAGACACTTTCAAACACATCCGCGGTCCCACCAGCGAGGACCTCTCCTTAGTTGAGGAATTCTCTTCCCCTTTTCCTTCTCAGATAAGGCGCACCAGGAACACAAGGCGCACTACCCTTCGAGGCCTCTAACTCCACCTGCACAACGGACTCCCCAAGCTCGATATATGGAGTTCATGGATTCAAGAAAAAATGAGCACTCGGAAGCACCCAGTGGTACAGCCCCGCCAAAGTACCGGAGGATAGTCGAGTGGCACATCGCCATAACAACAATCCTCTTCCCTTGCGACTCCATTTCGGCTGCAGCGATATAGAGAGAGGACTCTCCTCTAGCCGCACTAACCAATCCACGGCTACTACCCACCCCTCCACCCCTAAACTCACGCAAACTCACTAAGGATATTAATAATTTTGCAGTCCCAAAATAAAATTTTTCCCTTGATATAATAAATGGGTCACATTTAAACAGATTTAACAAATTTACGTCTTGTAAACACAAAGTCATCATCAGGCGACCTTTCTACACTTGGCTATGGCCTTTGAATCTGGGGGAAAACAAGGAGAGAAGAAATAAAAAACATTCGAAATAATAATCTAATACTTTTATACTTACTAGTATTGGTACTACCAAAAAATATTGTGGGGTATACTGCACTTTTTCAAAGGGGTGCCTTTCTCATGTCCAATAAAACAGTCGTGTGTGAATTGGATTGTGTTAAATTGGGAATTGGCGTCCGAAACAAAATGGTTATCTTTGTTTCGAACGCCAATTCCTAATTTATGTGCTTTTTAGCCATAATTTTAGTCTATATAATTTAAGTTGGAAACCTGTTAATTAATAAACATTTGATAATTATCTGTTGTAGGCGACTTTGGTTGTTAACAGATATGAGTAGAAAAGAACATCGATAAGTATTATAGACAAGGAACTCGACAACCCTATTGAATTTTATTGTTTATCAAAACTCAGAAATATAAAGCCAAACATGTTTGTAATTACGGTATTAAAATTAGTAACAAATTTTTAAGTACCTTTATTATCAAATAATTTTAATTTCTTTAATAGTAGCTGTAAATTCACTTACTTGTGGAATGTTATCCCACTTTCCTTTTGGTAACAAGTTTTACATAAAGCACACTCATTATTACTAAAATAATTCTTATTATGTAACTAAAATCCAACATAATCAAACTACGTAAAATACTTTCATTTTTTAGTTTAAAAGTTCAAAATACAGAGATACGATTTATATAACACAACAGACTTTGGCATATTATGTCAATTTTAGTTCCCGGTACGGACAATGAGGGCACTTCAAATCGGCATAAGCATTTTGTATGGTATAGCCAGTCCAGCGTACTTGTATGTGTAGAGGTCAGCGATACTACTGCTTTACAATCCTCGGCATCTTTTTAATTGATATCTTAACATATTTTCTGTATTTTTACGTGGTAGAGCACGCTGCAGCTGTGTGGCTGCAGCACGAATGGGTCCGCTTGACCGGGGAAGGACTATGACCTCACATAAACTAGTGTAAAATACTAACGTAGTAAATTAAAACTAATTTGTTTTTATATTTGAATTTGAAATTTAAAGGTAGCCTTCGTAAAATATGACATCAGGACATCAAACACCTCAATTGTGACCATGAGTGTTGTAAAGTACCCAAAAACTTCGGAAATTAAAAAAGTTTAATTTAAAACGCGATTTACCTCGAAGTGGCGGTGTTAGAAAATCCACTTACCCATATCGTCCCGACGGTGTCGTAAAAGGCGACAGAGGGAAATAAACAAAAATGATATAGGCAGCAGCGAATTCCTCATAATATCTAGGAAATAATAACTGCGGTTTCCAACCCGCCTGCCACGTGTTTCAACTATAATAATAATAATAAAGTCTTTATTGATAATTATACAGTGAATATGTGAAGTCTCTGATTGCTGAACTAGGAATTATACCTGTATCTCAGCAATCAGCGCCCTCTCCCAAACTATGGAAAATCTCTGGACGCTTCCCTATGAGGCAGTCCTGGGGAGGCCTTTGTTCAGCAGTGGACTTTTGATAGGCTGTAACGGAATGGTAATGTTATATCTATGGGTCACAGCATTACCTTACTATCACGTGGACTGTACGATCGTTTGCCACACTTACTTTCTATTACAAAATGTACAAAATGAAGCAAAACAATGGAGTAACGGTGCCGTAAATAAAAAAAATATAAATATAAGCGGTCAATTCTAAGCTATACTTGCAGAACTAAAACAAAATAAGTAAAATAAACTAAACAAAATTAATAAATATAATATTATATTTCATATTTAAGGTCATAGAGAGGTTAGTAACATCGAAAAACTTACACCTACGAGTATTTTAGTAAATACGTGATTTAATAAATCTTGAATAAATTTAAAACTAAATTTAAAACATAAATAAATTATATCATCTTATTATATAACTGGGGTACAATTTATTATAGCTTGCCAATAGCAACTGCCAACCAGTATGCCTGAAACTCACATCGGCTCCCAAATATTTTCAGAATACTTTTGAGGTGTCTTACCGTGCAGTGGCGGTGTAAGAATATCCACTACCCGATATAATCCCGTGGGTGTCGTAAGGGGCGACATAGGGAAATAAATCTGAAATAAAATACAAAATGCCGTTGCCAACCCGCTTGCCAAGCGCGGCATTTATGGCAAATATCTCCCTATGAGGCAATCAGTGGAAGAGGCCCATGTTCAGCAGTTTACTTTAATAGGCTGTAACGCTAAGGGCAACGGTTGTTGCTGTCACGGAATCTACGAAGCAGGAATGCTACTTTTTACGAATTATCTAAAACCGTCAACACGCGCGTCAGTAAGCAACCCCTATGAGCTGCAATACTGCGGCAGTGCCAAAAGTATTGTGAACCCTTACTACATTTGCAGGACGTAGACTCACACGTAATCTACAGGCTGCCCGTGTACAAGTCGCGGCACGTAAGTCTAAGCGCTGAACAAAACGTGGAGGGGACGCGCACGAATTGAATTGCTCGTGCTCTCCAGTCGCAATTGTATGCGACTGGAGAGCCAATCAGCACGTGTGAACGATACGCACGAGCCAATCAGCGCGACTTATGCGCAATAACGGTCACCGCTAGACTTTCGTGCCGCTACTTATAGAATGATATACAATATGCTTTAAAAAGTGATAATTTAACTTACTTAATTAGTATTCCATTCTATCTATTAGCCCAATACTAATATTAGATTTTTAGGTTTAGATTTAAAGACATTTATTCTCATAAAAACATATACGTCACTTACATGAGAACATAAATAAAAGTAAATCTAAATAACAAAATTCGTTGTCGCACCTATGTTGTTGAAAAATAAACAACAAATCTGGAAAAATCTATACAAATAAAAGAAAAGTTATAAAATGACAACAGTCACTCACAAATTCTGGGATTCACTATCACCTTAGCACCACAACATAAACCAAGACCAGGAACAAACCCGTCCAACGCACTCAGATAGATATGTTTGTGATTATATGATTTGCTAGTCGCTTTTTGAATACATTGAATTATTCATAACTAATATTAGTAATATTAGATCAATCTTGTAGAATTTAGCCATCCATGTTCTAGAAATTTTTAACTATTTCGCGGTATAAGTGATTCATTTCAGAAGTTTTGAACACTTTTTGATGATAATGGTTTTTTCTAAAAATCAATTAAAGAAATGCGACAAACCTTTGCTAAATAAAGTTACAGCATATATACGTTCCACAGCTGGGCACAGGCCTGCTCTCATTTCTGAGTAAGAAAAAAGTGTCCGCCGCGCTACCCCAATGCGTGTTGGCGTACATCACGTGTCGTCGAATTTTTTAATTTTCTCATTTAATATCTCTTATAAAAATCAATTGCTGTCCGTTAGTCTCGCTTAAACTCAAAAAGCTCAACCGATTTTGTTGAAATTTTTGGAACGAAATTCCTTATCGGACGGTACGAATTTGGCGGATGGGGGTAGGTGAGAAAAAGTGTAAGATTTTCCCGTCACGACCCCTTCTGACATAGTGTAGACGGCCTTGGCGGCTATAAGGAAGCGAGATGTAATAATATCCATGTCCCTCGCACTTTTTCTTATCTTATCATAAAAGAAATATTATTTTATTTTAAATGACGCTTCATTTTAATAGATTAATTTATTTGTATTTGTTAATCAATAATATAATACGTTTATCAATAACAATATACTACGAAAGGAACTTCGTTCCAACCGAGTGTTCCACGACACTCACGCATGTTTTTTTTATGTGCTTGAATGGGTACTTAGGTGGTTTAGATTCACATTTGGACCCGGTAGGTGGCGCTGTTGTCGAGATCCAGAAAGCACCCGTGGGAAGACGCGGCGGATCGCCAGTTTTATCTAAAATTGCAATAATTAAGAGATGTGGTAGCTCAGGGACTAAGCGCTAAATTATATGCGAGCAACCCAGGTTCGATCCCCACTGGCATCAATTAACTTTTTTAAATAACTCCTTTTGTTTTGATTTAATAGCCTCTCTCTATCTATCTTAAATTAATGAACGAAGAACACAAAAATGTTGTTCCGCGCATCAACCGAATCCGCGACCAATCAGAAGTCGCTCAGCAAGGGTTATATTCAAATTTGCAAATTTGTTAAAGGAGTGACAGGGTAAAATTCTATGTCTTTTACATCTTACAACAGTAAGTCCTTGGGGCGCTAGAATGACACAAGACACGAAATTAAATTTATGTTACAGTTGTCATTTCGTCGCTTTCGTGGAAGTTATGAATTTGAAATGGGAATTTAATTTGTTTTATTGGACCTCCAGCGCTCACTTATATATTGAGTTCGATTTAAATGGGTTCATACTTTGAAGTAGAAGTGTTTGTCGTCGTTTCATTTAACGACTTAACTTTGTTTTGATGAGATACTTGGCGAAATTCAAAGACTAAAAGCGGGCGATACTAAGAAATTTGTTTTGAACGATGTGGATATGATTTAATTATTATTAGTTATTATTTATTTATTTTTATAGGAGAGGGGGCAAACGAGCATGCGGCTCACCTGATGGTAAGTGACTACCATCGCCCATGAACAACTGCAACACCAGGGGAATTGCAGATGCGTTGCTGGCCTTTTAAAAAGGAGTAGGCTCTTTTCTTGCAGGTCCCTAAGTCGTATCGGTCCGGAAAAATCGCTGGTGGTAATCGATTCCACAAGGGAGTTGTGCGAGGAAGAAAACTTCTTCTAAAGTGGAAGTGGTAGACCGCCAATTATCCAGATGGTATGGATGGTATCGCGAGTTTTGTGGCGATGTGTGGCGGTGAAATTGAGCGGCTGGATTTAGTCGGAACAATTCCTCAGAGCACTCCCCGTGATGATGCGATAAAATACGCAAAGAGATGCAACAACTCTACGCAGTGCCAGTGAGTCAAGAAGATCGGAAAAGACTCGGTTGTCGACGATTCAAACCGCTCTGCGCTGGATGCGGTCAAGTGGAAGGAGCTGGCACTGGGGAGCCCCTGTCCAGAGATGGGAACAGTATTCTATGTGGGGCCGAACCTGCGCCTTGTAAAGTTGCAAGCGGTGTGCCGGCATGAAATACTGTCCCGCTCTGCTGAGCACGCGAAGCTATTTAGAGGCCAATTTGGCCTTCTCTCCAAATGACCACGAACCTTCACATCACTCGATATGTCGACAACGAGGATTCCGATACTGGCTGAGGCAACAAGGGGAGTGACCGGAAAAGACGCGTTAAAACCGTTGCCAACTCCGGAGCACACGTCTTCAGCACAATAGGTGGAACTCCATCAGGCCCACTCGACTTGTTGACGTCCAGGGAGAGGAGTGTTTTGCGCACGGAGCGCTATGTAAACAGCAGTTCCTGCACGGAGCACTCAAACCGCGGGATTGTGTGCGGTGTATTCCCCCGTCATCGAGAGTCGAGTTGGAAGCAAAAAGAGAGCCTAGCAGACCGGCTTTCTCCTTTGCGTCATGGGCCACTGAGTCGTCCACCCTGTACAGAGATGGCAGAGATGGCTTACAGAAGTTCCCTTGGACAGCCTTAGCGAGAGACCAGAATGCAAGTGTTCCCGAAGGAGGCGAACTAGTTTCTCGCCAATTCTGCCGATGTGCTCTGACTTTGCGTTGGCAAAGACACTTTTGAAGGACCTGAAGGCGGAATTATACTTATTTTTAAGAGCGCTGGTGTTTACATCCCGGGACGTTGATGCGTCAGCCCAGGCTCGGTAGCACTTCTGCTTATAGCGTGATGCAATTTTACAGGAGTGACCAAACTATGGCTTAGTTCTGCCTCCGATAGGCACCACAGATGATGGAATAAATAATTCCATTCCCTGAAGTTCCACATCAGCGACAGAATCAGCAATTACTTTGGGATCATCCGGCGAGAAGCAAACCCGCCCCCAAGGGTAGGATGCAAAAAAAGACCGCATCTCGTCCCAATCGGCCGACCCATAGTACCAAACACGGCGGCAAGCTGCAGATCGCAACTGCGATGAGCAAAAAAGCACCCGTAGACGCGGGGTTGGTCGTCGCTGTCTACTCACAGCCATAGGATGGACAGGTCCGTACCTTCAAGACTGCCGAGGCGTCGAAAACGGATGTCCTCTCTGACGTACACACAAACTCTAGCCCGGGGTACAAAGGAGTGTTCTAATTTGTACCCCGGGTAGGAGAGATACGAATAATCGATTAACCGTGAAGTGGCGGTGTTATGCTAAGTTTACACTCTTGCCAAGTCTTAGCAAACTTCCACAAGCCCAAAGACAATCAATCATGTTACAAGTTACAAATTCAAGTGAAAAACATACTTACAGCCCATCTGATGATAAATGTGGTAATTGACTACAGCAACCCATAAACACCTGAAAACAACTTCAAACAAAGAGGGCTACAGATGCATTGTCAACTCCAAGGACCAAAATGAAATGCCTCACAGCTCGTAACTATATTGGCTCTATAACAACGATCTTTTAAAAACATTAGAAATCTATGGACCTCAAAACATGGAGATATATACAAATTTGGTCTCCCTAATATCAAACCCTTTGCAAAACCTTAAAATATTTTTGTCTAATATAACTATTTTTAACAAGAGTAGCGCGGCGAACAAAATGCTCCATAATACTTCATAATATTCTCAGAAATGAGAGAGGGCCTGTTCCCATCAATTGGGACGTATTAAGATTTTACAATGTGTATACAGCCTGTATACACATAGCAAAATCTTTTAAATAAGAATTTAATAAAATTTTCTCCTTCGAATCTGCGAGAAAATGGTGAAAAGTATACTGAATAAAAAAAATAAGACATCAATAAACTTTTTTGTATTTCAAAGTATAAAATAAAACATGCGTGAGTGTCGTGGAACACTCCGTTGGAACGAAGTTCCTTTCGAAGTATATTATTATTGATAAACGTATTATATTATTGATTAACAAATATAAATAAATGAATCACTAGCATCTATTAAAATGAAGCGTTATTTAAAATAATTTTTCTTTCATGGCAAGATAAGAAAAAGTGCGATGGAGATGGATAGTATTCCATCTCGCTCGCACTATAGTAAGAGGGTCGTGACAGTAAAATCTTACACTTTTTCTCGCCTAGCCTCCATCCGTCAATTTCGTACCGTGCGATAAAGAACTTCGTTCCAAAAACAACAATTGTTTAGTTATTAAATATTGTTATAAATATATATTTTATGTAATTATCGTATATATTATTATTATTTATTGTAGCCAAAATGCAGATGATATATATAGTAATATATGTACTAAGTTTGCTTGTTTGTTGTTTGAGTATTGGAAGATATTTCAGTAAATTATGGAATAAGTAGAATCTTTGTACAAACTCACTATATATGACTGTTTCTGTATATTTTACAGTGAACATAAATAAATAAATAAACATATATAAATTGATCACACACAAAATTATCCCATGTGTCAAAAACAATCCAGATCCCGAAATCCTAATTACGTAATCTACAGCGCCATGAATATGTTATATGTGTCGGCGGATGAGACTGATCTGCATTCGACAAACTACTTGCAAGTTTCAACGAGTACCGACAGACATCGCACTTTCTATGGAAATAATTCATATAAAATACCAATTTGGGAACAGCCGTTTGTGGGAGCTGGTCTGTTCGGGCTTGCTTTTTCCTTATGAGCCGCAAATGTTTAAGTTTATTTTAGTTTTTAAATTCGACTATACGTTTTTTTTATATATATGCTGCGCGATATCTTAGTAAAATTTGTAACAATATTGATTTTTTTTTCAGAAAAAAGCCTAAGTACAAAACGATCTTTTCATTATTTTCTGAACAATTTTCTCATTTGTAAGAAATAAAATAAGAAATTTATTTAATCTTCTTCTTCGGTCAGCAGCCCAGCCGCAGTAGCTCGGAAGCTAAGAATCCACATTGAATTAACCTATTTTACGGATTTAATCGCATTTAATTAACTTTTTTCATAATTCCGACGTTTCGAGTACTGTAAAGCACCCATGGTCATGAGGGGACTGTTCATTGCTAATTGAGCGCGATAAAATCAGTAAAAACAAGGGTCATCCTTTTGTTTAATTTTCCACTGGTTCGGAAGTTACCTCTGACCATGTCCAAGATTTTTATCTCGTACAGTCACCTTTTGCCAAGACCCATGGGTATAAAATGGGGTGATAAGTTCTTACGGCGTCACCACACATCATTTATATACTTCATTACATTTCATTAGTAGGCGATGGGAATTTTCACCCAGGAGTTCGTCTAGATAGGTGGCACCCTCTTACCTATTTCTGCCGCCAAATAGCAGAACCTGCACAGCTGTGTTCTGGTCTGAGAGGTATAAAATACCAGTATAGTTACAGGCATTCCATCTTAGTCCTCAGATGTGACAACGCATCTGTACAACGAAGATAGATGTAGATGTCTGTGGGCCACAGCAACCACTTACCATCAGGTGGACTGTGTGCTCGTTTGTCACCCTTATTCTTTAAAAAAAAAGCCTTCTTTGTTTGAATTTGGCAGCAGGTGACTGTGGACTGGTAGCCACTTACCATCAGATGAACTATAAGTTCTGTTCTCTGTTCTCTTTTATATAAAAAATATATAATATATAAAAAATGTTTCTGTTCATTTTTTAAATAAAATTTTAGTGACATAAATTTTATATAAAAAATACTACCGAACAATTGTTCGGTAGTATTTATATTTTTTTCTCACACAAATGTTGAATCTCAAAACGATTTAATAGGGGAAAAAACTTATATTTCATTTTGCTCGCTTTTTATCGCTTTACTCGGCATATATGTTTGAGTACACTTGATTTCTTTATAAAATAATATATACAATATGGCTACAAGCGATAATTACTGCGTGTTACTTGCAGTAAAATAACTCAAAAACTATACAACTTTCATTAAAATTAAGACCCTTTTTACTGGACTCTTTTTACTCTCACATAATACTAGCCTAAAATAGCAGCTAAATCAGTGTTTCATGTGATGAGTGTAGATAACCGAAGTCTATTTTTACTGGTTATGAGGCATTCCATCTTAGTCCTCAGGGGTGACAACGCATCTGAGTTTTGATTGTTAATCGAGGATAAATGTTGATGTCTATGAGCCACAGCATCCAATTACCATCAGGTGGATTGTGTGTTCGTTTGTCACCAAAATATCTTACTTGAAACGTCGGGAATACAAAATAAGTTAATATACGCGATAAAATCCGTAAAACTAGTTTTATTTAAATGTGTAGTTTTCGCGTAAACATAAGAAATCATTATATAGAACTGACTTTTTCTAATTTGAAATTTACAGGTATTAATTACTCATAAACTGCGGTAGCTGAAAGTAAACATCAGTACGATATTTGTTACGCTCCATAACACCGAAGCAAGAAATTTTTTGTAAAACGTTTTAATGAAGCAAGTCGCTGTATTTTTTACGCTCGTTAATGTTTTATTCAGCGGGCGTGTCAGAGCGTACTCCAGTATTTTCTTTAAACATACACGGGCCTGCGACCGACTATAATAAAAAAATAAAAAATTGAAATTATTCTTTAGGACATTTTTAGTTCATAACGATTTCTGTTGTTAATGGCACAGTCAGACACACATTGTTAACTGCAGGTGTACATGTGCTCTAGTAGCCACTTACCATCAGTTGGATTGAAAGTTCGTTTGTCACTGCAATTGAATAATAAAGTAAAACTTCGAGCATAGCTAGCAGTTAATAATCAGCGTTATACAGGGGCGACTAACTGAACATTTACTTGACGGTTAAACCTGATAGGATTTCTTCACACTTTGATATTCGTCCATTGTTTCTAGGTCAAAGAGCCATCAGCATCTATAAGCATTCGTCACTACGATTACTCAGCCACAAGCTCTTCATTCCTGACATTTGATTTCTAATCAAGGGTAAAATATATAAAGACATCTATATTTATCCTGTCACAGCATTCACGTGTTGACTGCCGCTTTGTTTTAGTGGTCGTAAACGCGGTTGCTGATCCTGGGGTCCTAGGTCCGAATCACGTGTCGGGCCAAAATCAGTTATTGGGTTTTTCTGTCAAGAAAATAGGAAGTTGCCAGAATTTCACCCCCGTGCTTTGAATAGCATGTAAAATCGTGGGTCCTGCGCCTGATCTCTCTCCGGTCATGTCGGATTACCATCCTATCGGACTATGACAGTGGGGGAATAGAGAGAACACCTGTGCTTGCGCTTAAACTTGGGCACTATAATCCTGTCCCGCACTGACTGAGGCTAGCCTCCATTGAGATTGTCTGCCTTAGATGTACTGTGTGCTCGTTTGACACACTTATTTTTGTGCTACAAATTATTTTGTACTTCTCTCAAGTGATAAGTTTTCAAAATTACTTCTTTATTTTTTTTTAAAGGGTAACAGGAGATAAAATATGGTCACTTCATACTATGTTGTAACTTTGTTCTCTAGACGTAAAGGTCATCTTGCTTGGTAGTGTCGCCCTTCAGAGGGTATTGGTGTCCAAGCTCTATTACACGTACTGAAATTCGTATCCACATGACTGTAATTAAGCATATTCTAACATACGGATAAGAGGTCTGAACACTGCCAAAGAAAATAATGAACTCCTTGTAGATCATTTTTAAAATCCTCTAACATAAGCTGATGAAATCTGAAGAATGTCAGGAATGAAGAGCTTGTGGCTGAGTAATCGTAGTGACGAATGCTTATAGATGCTGATGGCTCTTTGACCTAGAAACAATGGACGAATATCAAAGTGTGAAGAAATCCTATCAGGTTTAACCGTCAAGTAAATGTTCAGTTAGTCGCCCCTGTATAACGCTGATTATTAACTGCTAGCTATGCTCGAAGTTTTACTTTATTATTCAATTGCAGTGACAAACGAACTTTCAATCCAACTGATGGTAAGTGGCTACTAGAGCACATGTACACCTGCAGTTAACAATGTGTGTCTGACTGTGCCATTAACAACAGAAATCGTTATGAACTAAAAATGTCCTAAAGAATAATTTCAATTTTTTATTTTTTTATTATAGTCGGTCGCAGGCCCGTGTATGTTTAAAGAAAATACTGGAGTACGCTCTGACACGCCCGCTGAATAAAACATTAACGAGCGTAAAAAATACAGCGACTTGCTTCATTAAAACGTTTTACAAAAAATTTCTTGCTTCGGTGTTATGGAGCGTAACAAATATCGTACTGATGTTTACTTTCAGCTACCGCAGTTTACGAGTAATTAATACCTGTAAATTTCAAATTAGAAAAAGTCAGTTCTATATAATGATTTCTTATGTTTACGCGAAAACTACACACTTGACTTGACATATGGATCTGAGACGTGGCCCTTCACTGCTGACCGTAAAAGGAAGCTCAAGGTCGCTCAGCGAGCTATAAATGGGACTATGCACAGGGTTCCTCAGCGTGATAGTGAAGTGACTTGCGAAGGGCTTTAATGATGATGATGATGATTATGAGTGTTCATAGCAAAAACATAACTAAAAAAGTTTTTCATTAAACTTGTAGGTGAGTAGAAAAATTGAGATTTGATTATAAATCGTCGTTTTGTAGGATTTTTATATCCACATACGTATATAAACTCCCACGCCTGTTACCCAGAATTTTAATAATATTTCAATATTTTCATATCTCTTTTTATATAACTAAGAAATAAGCTTAACAGCGGTGAATCTATACCATTATCCGGATAAATAAAAATAAGAGGTTTATAACAAGGCAAGACAAGTGCGGAGATATGAAACGATAAGAAACAATATTTTCTTACAAAACCCTTTTGTCCTTTGCACGAATCCCGGAAATTCGCAAATAAACGTTGGTTTTCATAAAATCATAGAAATAATTTATATACTCCTCTGAATATTTATTGCTTACCTATGATAATACTAACTAAAATATTTTTCTTCTTTTGTTCTTTTTTTTTTAAACGCATTACCTCTACACTAGGATTTTCTCCGGTATCGTGGTGGCAGTTTACATATATGTGTTTTTACAAAGACAAACATCCAGACCAGGAACAATTATTTGTAAACCATACAAATACTTGTTTCGTACGGGACTGGAACCCGCGGCCCTTAGCGCTGCAACTCATTGCTAAGCCACTGCGCCATGAGCCGTCAATTTGAATGATCTCAACAAAGTGACTACTTTGTTATAAAATTGATGTGACAAACGAACTCACAGTTCATCTGATGATAAGTAGCTACTACAGCCAATGGACTCCTATAATCAACTTCAAACGAAGAAGGCTACACATGCGTTGTAATCTCTGTGGACTTAGATGAAATGCCTCATAGCCTGTTATTATACTGGCTTTCTAAGCCCTTCAGACTGAATACTGTCCCGACATGGTTCGAGTTAACTATACGACGTTAACAAGAGTCAAGGAAGTCTATTAGGGCCAACCTATTTTTGATATTGATATATGACCTCTGCAATCTCGTACTTAACTAAGGTAAAATAATATCTTACGCAGATGATACCGTGCTCCTTTTTTTCCGAAAATACAATAGGCAAGGTTTATTTAAATGCACAGCAAGGTTTTGATAGGGTTAATAAGTGGCTCCAACAAAATATATTACCACTGAAAACGGACAAATCCAAATATATTAATTTTTCGAGGCGCAAATCCACCCAACATATAACCATTCCAGAAATTTATGCACATCAATGTTACTCAGTTGCAGAGATTAAATGTAATGCCTCGTTTCCAGTAAAAAGTGTATTTTGTCGTGTTCTTATAACTTACATGTATAGCTTATCCTATTTAATATTGTCGTGAAAAATTTATTCGTGATCACGTTCAAAACAATTGTGTACAACGCAAACTGGAAATATATTATACTAGCTATGATCTATTCCCCATACATCTCGAATCCAAGACCAACTAAACAAGACTTCATATGCATGTAATTTTATTAATGTAAAGATTATAAATGAACAGTGAGTGTCCGATGGTATTAGGATATTCTAGCCCATAGGAACCTGCATCTATTTACGATTAATCCGGGGAGAGGGAGGGGCTAGTGTGTTTGGTTTAGCAAGGCACTGATAAGCTCTAGATTTTAACGTCCTTTTGTGGACTATCATATAACACACTTAAGTTATCGAAGTATATATTCATTCATTACAGCCTATCAAAAATCCAATGCTGAACATCCCTCTCGATTTTGAAATAGTTGTCATGCTTGCCAAGCGGGCTGGCAATCGCAATTTTTTATCATATGTTATCAGGAAGATGCTGCTGCCCATCTCCTCTTTCAGTTTCCCTCTGTCACCTCTTACGCACCCACATAATAGAAAAATATTTTCATTTTCATTTTTCATTATACATTATAATGTATTTTTATTAAAATCTTAAAAAAATGACAAAAAGGATGATACCACTGAAGTTTCTTCTCCGGTCAGGAGAACCTGAACCTGGAAAATTCCAAAACGATAGTATATTAAAAAATATGACACTGACAAATGATATTTTAATTTCTTACTTCGAAAGAATAAATATATTTATTTAAATTTCATGAAGAGTCGAAATTCAAACGTGTTGTAAAATCTGAGGAAGAGCCTTCGGTTAAGTATAGAATAAGGGTGTCAAACGAGCTTGATTGTAATCGGATGCTGCGCCATAGACATTTACATTTAACCTCAATTAAGATTAAAAATGCAGATGCGTTGTCACTCCTGACGAGCAAGATGGAATGGCTTATGGGATAACCTTATGGGATTATTTACGCTACTAATCTGTGAGAGCGCGATCCTTCCCCGGTCGAGCCGACTCATTCTTGCTGACTTCAAAATACGCTGCAGCTAAGGTCCACCGCGTAAATCATTGTAATGGAAAACCGAGGTCGGGTCTTAATTCTACCGAAGACGCTCAATTGATAAACAGTCTTCTTCGTTCTCTTCTTTGTTCAAGGTGTTAGTGCTGTTAGTCTTTTGGCTTTCACAGTTTCTTTAAGACAAATAATAGAATAAAAAAAATATTTAAATATAATTAGTTTTTACGGATTTTATGTATATTTTATTAATATATTCTATTAACTTATTTTATATTCCCGACTTTTCGAGTTGTTCTGAGTTGTTCGACGTCCCACTGTGATTGATAGTTAACCATGGCTACCTTTTTACGTGGTAGAGCCATGCTGCAGCTATATTACTGGTATAGCTATAACGCGAATGGGTAGGCTCGACCGGGGTAGAACCACGCTCTCACAGAATACCAGCGTAAAATAGCAGCTTAACGCTGCTTTGTTTCGTATGGTGAGTGTAGAGAACCGGAGACCCTTTTTACTGGAAACGAGGCATTCCATCTTAGTCCTCACGGGTGACAATGCATCTGCATTTTGATTCGTAATCGAGGATAGATGTAGACTTCTATGGGCTACAGCAACCACTTACCATCAGGTGGAATATTATGTGCTCTTTTGTCACCCTTATTCTATAAATGGAACACCCAAATAATATACTTTATACCTGTTACGTAGCATACGCAATTTTTAAATAATACATAATACACACATTTTATGCATAGTTTGATACGAACATATTATGCAATATCAACAATAATTGGGCGTAAGTACGAAGTAATATAATTATATTTTAGAGAGAGTACATCTATTTTTCTATAAGAAGACGAAAAAGGAAATATTAAACTTATCAAAAATACTACTAAAATAGTAATATTAACATAATATTTTAATACTTTTGTCAATATATAAAAAGTTTTCTGTGCATATTTTTTACTATTTAAATAATAGAAGCATAACATTAGAACTAGACGGAGATCGTTAAGAGCACCGGCGCGGCGGTTTCTGAATTACAGCCTCGAGGACTTACTCACACATTTAATTTAAACAGATGTAGAATATGTTGAATATTTTAACTTGGTTAGTCATGCCATCCGCTTACATATTATAATTTTTTTTATTTCTTTATTTCAAAAAAAAGTTACCCCACACTAGACGTTTCTTCTGTATCATGCGGGTAATTTACATACGTAAATTTGACAAGAATAAGCATCCAGACACGGAGCAATTATTTGTAGTCGAATCCGTGGGCCTAGCACTACAACTCATTGCTAAGCCACTGCGCCACGGAGCCGTCAATATACACTGTTATATTCTTATATGTGTATGTATATATTTTACGTGGTAGAGCCATGCTGCAGCAATATTAATAGTATAGTTGTAGCACGAATAGGTCGGCTCGACCGGGAAAGGACCACGCTCTCACAGAATACCAGCGTAAAATAGTAGCTTAATGCTGCTGTGTTTCGTATGGTGAGTGTAGAGAACCGGAGACCCTTTTTACTGAAAAAGGGGCATTCTATCTTAGTCCTCACGGCTGACAACGCATCTGCATTTAAATTTGCAAACGAAGATAGATGTAGATGTCTATGGGCCGCAGCAACCACTTACCATCAGGTGGGCTGTGTGCTCGTTTGTCACCCTTATTCTATAAAAAAAATTGTGTGTGTGTGTGTATAGGTTATAGCTTGATAGGCGTTTTCCTATTTTTAACAAAGTTAATAGAAGTCTTAATCCGTCTCACAATGGGGGAAAGCCTCAGCAGTCCCTTAAAGTCGGTACAATCCACCTAATGGTAAGTGGCTACTGAAGTTTACAGTCACCTTTCAAGAGAGCGTCAGGGTGAAATATCGCCAACTTCGTGACTTTGGGCTGCTACTGAAAATTTCTCGACCCGGGATTTAAACCCAGGACGTCATGATTAGCAGTCACGCTATCGACCAGTAGACCAACGACGCAGTGAAAGTGTTATAACTGTAGTGTTTTAAGTATTATACTGACCCTCTGTCTCCTCTGAAGACGACCACGATATGGGAGTGGATTCTCTTACGCTTCTTCTACTCAAGATGATGATCTCGGAACAAGATGGGCAGCAGCTTCTTCCTAATAACAACAGAAAATAATAAAAAAACCTGCGTTGCCAACTCGCATTCCAAGAGTGGTAACTATCGCGTTGCCATCTCGCTTTCCAAGAGTGGCAACTATTGCAAACATTCCCTCTATGAGGCATCTATGGGGAAAGCTAGATTAGAACTCATAACTCAACTAAATTTATTATTGAAATTAAATATCAAATATTTGAGAATAAATAAATATTAACTTTAATACAATGGCAACGGGAGAATCCCCAACACACTATTTTCATCACGGGGGTTTCGTAAGACGCAACATAGGGAAATAAAACAGGATATAAGCAGCAGTAACATCCTGATAAAATCTCAAAGTAATAAAAACTGTGGTTGCCAAACCGCTTGCCAAGCTTGGGAACAACGACAACTATCCAATATATCCAGGCTACATACATGCTTTATACAGGCTGCTTCTCGGTAAACTCGCTCCATCGCAGACCTCATCTTTGCCCTCAGACCAGATGGTGGTCAAGAGTAAGCCCATTTCTAATTAAAAACCTCATTTTGATTGCAGAATTTCATTAGTTAAAATAACAGTAAACTGCCTACACAATAGTAGGAATTGTAATTGTAATAATAATATTATGTCAAACTGATAATTATAATATATTTATATATAAAAATCAATTGCTGTCCGTTAGTCTCGCTAAAACTCGAAACTGGCATGACCGATTCTGAAGAAAATTTTGTGTTTGAGTAGGTCCCTGGATGGTTTAGTTTTACAATTGGACCCATTAGGTGAAGCTGTTGTCGAGATCTAGAATGACCCGTGCGAAGCCAAGGCGGATCCCTAGTTATTACTAATTATTGCTCGTTTGTCACCTTTATTGTGTAAAAAAATACTAGTTGGCCAGGCAGACGTTGATCTGCCCTTTCCGAGCCTTCGTCTTTAAAAGAAAATCATTAATTACGCAATAAAAATATTAACGATCACTTATCGGTATAAAAACTATCCTATCTCTCAATTTGAAGCAAGCATTAATTCTATATATTATGATATACACTTGGCTAATAGGAGACATGATAGTTTTTTTAATACATGTAAGACTAAAAATGTACACATAGGGTACTTAATAGTAAACGGATACTATACCCAATAGAAATGGAAAGATTGTTTATAGAAAATGCGTATTCAAATCTTATTGTATACTATACGAAACATAGTTGAATAATGCCGCTATTTTACGATGGTAGACAGTATTCCATATGACGGTAGGAATAAGAGTTATAAATTACGGTTTCAAAACTACCCCATATCGTCCAGTAAGTAGCGTAGGAGGCGACAGAGGGTACAAACCAGGAAATGGGCAGCAGAGTCTACTTAATAATAATAATAAAGATTTATATTTGTTGTTAAAAGTATACAAAGAAGATTATCACAAACTTATCTTAGAAACATACTTAGGTAACACAATACCAATGAGACAAACTGGCCTGTGACTCAGTTATGTGGTGATTTGAGGTCACCGCTGGTATTCTGCCACAGCAGACTTTTAAAAAACACAGTATCTTAACCTAATTTTGGCATTGACGTGAAACAACTTAAAGAAAAGACTGAAATATATACTCATATGTGCTATGCAAATCGGCAAATTTATATATGATACTTAATACCTGCCTCCAATTTTTGTTTAGTAGAAACCAAAGAAAAATAAATCTGCGTCAACCGACCCGCCTGTCAAGGGTAATGGCAGCTATGTTCAGAAGTGGACTTTTGATAGGCTGTAACGGTAATTAAACTTGATCACGGTCACGCACTCACACACGCACACGCTCACGCACACGCACAAGCAACTATTTTTGCCGACAGTACGTATCTACTTATCTGTTTCGTTCTGAAGGCTAATATTAATAGAAACTATAACTAAAGGCTATGAGACATTTTATTCTCGTTATTAGTGGTGACAAAACGTCTGCGGTCCTCTTTGCTTGAACGTGACTGCAAAAGGTTACAGTCTGCAGGAGCCACTTACAATTTCGACAGTTGATTCGTTTCTTGATTTATGACATAAAAAATAATATTTGATTTAACGCACTGACCATATCAAAATAATTTTAAAAAAGAAACATTATTTGAACACCAATAAAGCATGACATACTTTATAAATGATATTCAGCAAGTATTTTGTGCAGGTAATTACAACATTTAAACCGCAAATATGGACGAGCTGCAAATCGGATCAAAATACAAACTAAATTGATTGAGATAATTGTTTTGATTATTATTATATACCGAATATGTAAATTATATTATATATAAATTATAAACACAATATATAAATTGTCATGCCTGGTGGATTGAAATCACGCCGTATGCCTGGTGGGTCTGATGGACCCGAAATTATTTTTATTTTTTTACATAAATTAATGCTCTAGGAATATCAGATTGCATGTATTTGGCAATTATATTTGTTATATATGTAGGAGATACATAAAAAGTAGAGATATTTATCTTTTAAAATAATATATTAATCAAATGAAAATATTGCTTTTTCAAGCTAACAAAAAATAGACTCATTAGTATTTAATCAAAATCTTATACTAAACACAGATATCAAAATCAGAATTTGGTTTATTTAAAGCTCTGATAAATTCGCTATGATTAAATGACACTATAATAAAAATCAACGCTGGCTAACGATAATTACTCTGTGCTCAGATAAGTGACAATTTTCGCATAGAAACTTTGTGTGTTCCATGCAAATGTGACTTGAACGCACAATACAAATGTATTTGGATTTCCGATCTTTTTTTACCCAACACAAATAACAACGTATTTTGACAATCAACACAAGGTTTATTGGGTGGAGGGCCTGATGGTTCCCCGAGGTGAGTAATGATTCTTTTGTGAAGGCTCACTGAAAGGTGCAAATTCGCTTTTTTTACTACTTGATGTGGAGCTATCAATGCTATGCCTAAGCCTTTTAGGAATTCTCTTCTGATTGGTGTTTTATCATGTGTTCAACATTTGAACAATTTTTGCATTTATTGCGGAAGTATTGAGAACTAACGAACACTGCCGTGATCAGACTCGTCCCTACTTTCCTGAAAGATCACGTCATCTTTCACATATTTCTCTTCTAAAATACGTCTTATGTCAGAATTACTTAATTGTTTGGACATTTTTACTGTAATAATAGATTTTTTGTTACTAATTTACGACATAAAATCGTTAAATCTCAAAAAATATTAAACATTCACTTACCAAAAAAAAGTTACGCCGTATGCCTGGTAGGGTCTCTCAGACCCGTGCACTTTACACGCGTGTTACTCGGACGCGTACACAAGGATAATTTCGGGAGGGGTCGTAAACTGACCTCTAGTTTATATCAGGAAGCTATAAGACGCACAATGAAACAATCTAAAAACTATAACAACTCAAAAGACCCACCAGGCATGCGAAGGGTTAATGTAATATGAGTTTCAGTAAATTCAGTTATTTTGTTTATATATTTGAGGACTTAGATAGAATCCCTCGTTTCCAGTAAAAAGCGTCTTCGGTTCTGTACATTCACCAAAAGATAAGCAAAAGCTGCTATTTCTCTTTGGTATTCTTTAAGGACGTGTTCTTTGCCGGGTCGAGTCAATCGGTTCGTGCTGCTGTTGCCATAGCTACAGTATATGCAACACGTAAATCAAATATAAAATTAAAATTCTGCATAGTCACCTCTGGCGATGCCCCGTTATCAGTAAAAGTGGTCTCTGGTGAGTGACGGTGAATTGGACAGATTTTATACTTATTATTGAGAACATGTAAGGGAGGCCTTAGCCTTAGCCTTAGCTGCTGTGTGACAGCGGCCTAGAATACTGCCACTCCCTCTCATCCCGTGGATGTCGTACGAGCCGACAGAGGGAAATGCCATTAAAAAAAGGAGACCTTTAGGCTTCCGACGGATGGCGGCATAACCATCCCAGTCATCGTCAGACCAAAAATGCCCAGGCCTATGATGGGCAGCAGCATACGATGTGTCTGGCACTGCGATCGCCAATCCGCTTGCCCAGCGTGGCGATTAAGGGCAAATCCTCCCATGAACAGCACCACAAAAACACGGCCCCCAGTTCCCGGTCGCCCCATTATTCGTGACCGTGGTGGCGTTCATAGCAACGGTGGGGCAGGAGGTGCAAAGAATCCCCGGGGAGGACGAGTTACCACCAAAAACTGAACTTGGCGACGTATAATGGATGGACTCTGTGGCAAGACGGAAACATTTACGAACTCGAAGCTGAGCTGGAAAATATAAGATGGCATATTGTAGGGTTAAGTGAAGTCCAAAGAGAGGGGGAGGACACAAATACCCAGCAATCCGGCCATCTGCTCTACTTTTGGGAGGGAGACGGCCTTTTCCAAGGTGGAGTAGGTTTCCTCGTTCACAGGATTCTCACTAACAACATTGTAGAAATCTCCAGTGTGTCGACACGGGTAGCATAACTTGTACTGAAGTTATCAAAGAGATACTCGCTGAAGATCGTACAAGTTTATGCCCCCGACCTCGGCACATTCGGATGATGAAGTTGAAACTGTTTATGAAGACATTTCTACGGCCTTACATAACACCACTAAGGCCCACTACAATGTTGTTATGGGGGATTTTAATGCCAACGTAGGTAATCACACGGGCGTCGAATCTATTTTCGGACCTCACGGTTTTGGAAGCAGAAATCACAGAGGACAAATGCTGGTCAACTTCCTCGAGAAAGAGGCGCTATTTTTGATGAATTAGTTTTTCTAAAAGAAACCCCAAAGGCAATGGACCTGGCGCAGTCCCGATAACAAAGCAAAATACGAGATTCACTTCATCATGACGGACAAAGGCACAAATTCAGAGATGTCTCAGTGATCAGCAAATTCAATACCGGAAGCAATCACCACCTTGTCCGAGGCACTCTGAATATCAATTTTACACTTGAAAGGTCCTATTAATGAAGTCCACCCTTCGACCAAATCTGCTTCAAACTGTGACTGGCTCTCAACGCTTCCAGCTAGAACTTAAAACCGATTCGATGCCTTGAGACCCACATTGGATATTGACGAGGATCTTATCAGCGTGATCAAGAGCTTAAGGGATGAGGACAATAGGTTTTTTGGCAAGCAACATATGGGCCAAAAGTCGAAGTTGTCAGATGAGACACTTCAGTTTATGAAAAGAAGGCGTGAGTTAACAACAGCAACGCCATCGGAACAGGTGACATTAACTAAGCTTGTGAGGAAAGCTGTGAGGCGCGACCTGCGTCGCTCTAATGCGATTGCGAAACAAACGGCAATAGAGCGAAACAAGGGATCCAAAGTCTTTGTTCAGGAGCCTGGGAGAAGTCACATCGAAAGACTGCAGACGCATGATGGCAAAGTCCTCACGTCAAATCCTGAGGTTCTCTCTGAGATCGAAGACTATTATGGCAAACTATATGCCTCATATAAGCCACAACCTGACCCTGAATGCGATGATCCCAGAGCCACGTTGACCCGCCACTATACCGACGAGCTGCCAGACATCCGCTTTGAGGAGATTGAGCTGACCCTCGGCCAACCTAAAAATGGAAAAGCCCCTGGAGAAGATGGAGTTACAACAGAGCTCTTAAAGGCTGGGAGTCAACCCTTGCTAAAAGAGCTCTGCCGAGTTTTTAACTGCATCTTTCGAGATGGGATAACTCCAAAGGCGTGGAGGCGTCAGAAGCATTACAGTCTTGTATCACAAGAAAGGTGACAAGACTATGCTGAAAAATTATCGACCCATCTCGCTTCTGAGCCACGTCTATAAGTTGTTTTCGAGGGTCATCACAAATCGACTCGCGCGAAGACTCGACGACTTTCAGCCTGCGGCAAAGGCCGAGTTTCGAGGACGATTTGGCACTATAGACCACATTCACACAGTGTGGCAAATAATACAGAAGGCAACAGCGTATAATCAGTCCCTGTGTCTTGCATTTGTGGAATATGAGAGCGCCTTTGACTCCATCGAAACTTGGGCTATTCTGGATTCTTTGCAGCGGTGCCAAATTGACTGGCGGTACATCGAAGTGCTGAGATGTCTTTATAACACCAGTACGATGTCCGTCCAAGTACAGGGCAGTCAAACAAAACCAATCCAGTTGTATCGCGGAGTGAGACAAGGTGATGTTATATCCCTTAAACTGTTTACAAATGCACTGGACGATGTTTTTAAGACGCTAGACTGTAAAGGACACGGCATTAACGTAAACGGTGAGTACGTCTCAATCTTACGCTTTGCTGATGATATCGTCGTCATGGCAGAATCGCTGCAAGAACTTCAGGACATGCTGAACGGACTGAACGAATTCTCCCGACGTGTTGGCCTGTGTATAAATCTGAACAAGACGAAAGTTATGTTCAACGATCACGTCATGCCAGTTCCATTACTGTTGATGGTGAAATTCTCAAAGTTGTCCAGGAATATACCTACCTTGGGCAGATATTGCAACTAGGTAAGAATAACTTCGAGAAGGAAGCTGATCGGAGGATTCAGTTAGGCTGGGCAGCATTTAGAAAGCTCCGTCGGGTTTTCTCGTCGCCCATAGATAGATAGATAGATAGAAACTCAAACAAAAAAAAAACATTTGGTACAAAGGCGAACTTAATGCCGAAAAGGCATTCTCTGCCAGCTAACCTTTGGTAGTGTGGTGAGAGCTATGGGTAGAGCCGCAACAGAAAAACTAACTTATTTTCACATATTATTTAAAATATAATATAATATAAATATGTTACTTTATATATATACACTTATACACACATATAAAACATATATACAAATGTATTTATACATATAAATAAAATACATACTATACCAATAAAATACATACAATCTAGTATAGGAAATTATAATATTATATAAACCAATAACATTAATGAAGTAATTTTAAATAATATGCCTCAACCTTACGTTTAAATGTATTTATTGAGGGAGCATCTTTTAAATCTCGTGGAAAGTTATTCCAAAGTGTAATTAATGATACCGTGAAGGAATCCGCGTAGTATGTAGATTTATGCATCGGGATAGTTAGAGTTTTGTTGGTCATCGAACGGGATAAGCTTAAGTATGAAAAATGCTCTTTCAGATAAGCTGGGGAACAAGGATTGTGAAGAATATCATACAAAGTGGTTAGAAGGTGTGTGTTCCGGCGAAAACGGATGTCGAGCCACTTAAGTCTTGAGCGAAATTGTGATATATGATCAAACTTGCGCAGGCCAAAAATATAGCGTATGCACAGATTGAGCAGACGGTCGAGTTTGCTAAGCAGCTCCTCAGTTATATCAGGATAAGCAATATCAGCATAATCTAATATAGGAAGCAACAGAGAGTTGACCAGCGTAACCTTGGCCGTCTGAGGGATAAATTTTTGCCAGAGCTTTAATGAATGCATACCGCAAAGTCTGAAGACAAAAGTCTTCAACCAGTGCGTCCTGCCCGTGCTCACTTGCGGTGCCCTAACGTGGACACTGACGATACGGCTACTCCACAAGCTCAAAGTCTGCGTGTAGCCGAAGATCGGGCTAAGTGGCGCACCTTGGAAGAGATCTATGTCCAGCAGTGGACTGCCGCAGGCTGATGATGATGATGATGAAGGGAGGCCTTTGCCCTGCAATGCGACACAATAACAACAGCATTATTTTGCCTTTGTTGTCGCATTAGAACCAAATAAATTGTTTCGTCTTTAGTAATGCGTACAGCAAAGGAGTGGAATAAATTGCCAGCGTTTGACTTTCCGTTCAAATACAATCTGAGCATCTTCAAGGCAAGAATAGGCTTTCTTACGCTATGATATTGCGACTTACCATCTAAGGCTTCATCACCACATACAACCAGGTGGGATTGTGGTCAAGCACTGGCTTATAATAAGTATAAAAAAACATTTTTACATTTTATTAGAATCAGGCCTTACTTTGCGGAATTTGTTTTTGTTTTTTTTTTGTTTTCATTTTTTTGTTTTTAATTAATTATTATTTTTTATTTTTGAAATTAATTATATTAACGTTGGAATGATTTACTGTGCCAACAACCGCTCAATTAAAGTCACTTAGCGGTCAGCCACCGCAGAGTCTACTACACCTGAGAATGCCTCGTGTAGAGGCGAAACACGTGTCGTATTATCGTCGGTGGTCTGTCTTTCCTAGTGTAGTGGTGGTGGGAGTAGTGGTGCTGGAACTAGTGGTGACGGGGATAGTGCACGCAATTGAGGGAGGGCGGGAGGTGCTCTTCAAACTAGGTAAGACACATCATTTTATCTTATTGCGCGGATGTTGGTAAAGTAAATTTTTCCAACTTAAATTTTTACATTTTACCCTTGTATTCTGTGCGATTCACAACAATATGTCTTATTGTACAAAGCGCCTGGGATAAAAGCACTTTAACCTCTCGTTATATTTAAAGTATTTAAATTTGTAAATTTCTCTTCCTAACATGGTATTTAATTTCAGCGGCGAATTAAAACATAACTCAGTATTTTGTACATGTTTCGATAAACTTTTAAAATACTCGACAAAAGTTAAACTATTCGTGTTTTTTGTTGATGCTTTAGCTAATATCCTCGCTGTACTGCGTTCTTAGTTCGTCGTTAAACTTTACGTCAAGCAGCACCGGCTGTTTGGAATGAGTTATAACGACCGGTAAAAAAAAACACATGTATTTTACGGCGCAACAGAGCTAGGATTGGTTTTCTAAAATTAAATTAAGCATTTTTTGTTCTTTTTTTCAACCGACTTCAAAAAGGAGGAGAGGCTTACAAATCGTAGGATTTTTTAAAATGTATTTACACCGATTACTTGAAGACGCCTTAACCGATTTGGAAAATTCTTTTTTTTTTCAAAGGGTACTTCCCAGGTAGTCCCATTTAAATTTTATCGAAATCGGTCGAGCGGTTTTAAAGACATCAATTATAAATTATATTTATATTGAAGTCGGTTACACAAAATTTATAATTTTACCACTTGTGTAGAAGTAGTGATTACAAACTAGCGCACAGTTTACACTTTTATACGTGGTAGAACAAGGTTGGTTATATTACGGTTGTAGCACGAGTGGGTCGACTCGTCCGGGGCATCTAACTACGATCTCATAGAACACCAGCGTAAAATAGCAGCTTAATGCTGCTGAGTTTTGTATGGTGAGTGTAGAAAACCTGAAACCCATTTTACTGTAAATCGGCCATTCCATCGAGGTCCTCAGTGGTGACAACAGATATGCATTTTAATTCTTAATTGAGGATAAATGTAGATGTTTATGGGCCACAGAATCCACTTACTGTCAAATGGATTGTGGGGTCACTTGTCCCCTTTATTCTTTAAAAAAAATTAGTGATGGTAACTGGAAGATATGGTAGAAAGACACCGGCATTTATTCTCGATGGGAGTTAAAATGACTCGATAGCACAGCGGTCACTTCACATGGCGCTACGATGTCGAATGTTTGAAACCCGCACAAAACAAGTGTATGATTGTTCAGGAGGTCTCCATGCTGGCCTACCTTTCCCGGTGATCCTGTTATGGAAATGGCATGACCCGGCTCCCCGAGCTACTGTTATTCTCATACCTTTCCTGCCGAGATAACAGTATCCTTATTCCATGCTCCTACCCAAACTTCTTTTCCTCCTCCAAATGGTGGCCTCACCAACACAAGATACCCAGAGGGTTGGTGTCAGGCAGGCGGCCGACTGTAAAACTTCTGCCAAATCCCATGCAGTAAATGAATAGTACGAGTTGTGGATATGTGACAGGGCTAGGCGTACCCTGCAGGCGACGCGCAGGGCAGCACCCGCTCCTGTGGGAAGTAGGCGGGTTGTCGCACCAGTACGGAGCGGTGCGACGTGGCGTTTCCGAGAGAGAAGAATGTCAGAGTGAGGTTTGCAAGCTGAAATATAGGGTACGATGACTGGAAGAGGAGAAGAGTTAGTATTTTGAAACGACGAAGAGTGAATGTTGCCTGTTTGCAGGAAACAAAATGGAAGAGCAATAAAGCAAGAGAGATTGGAGGATAAGTTTTATTAGAAGTGATGGGAAGGAAATGGAGTAGGAGTTGTGTTAGAGATAGTGGAATGAAAGAACGAGTGACAGATGTGAAAAGAGTAAATGACAGAATGATAGTTGTTAAATAATGATTGAAAACAAAGAAGAATGTGGTGTGATGCCCGCAAACAGGCTGTGAAGAGAGTGAAAGAGAAGTTTGGGAGAATGATTGTATGATGATGGGAATAACCTGAGCGTGAGGATGTTTATATGAGGAGATTTAATGGACATGTAGGAGAGGAATGGACGTGTGTATGAAAGAGTACACGGTGGATGGGGTACGGAACGAAACCGTGAGGGGAAGTTCTTCTGCAAGCATGTGCTTGCTTTCGACCTGGCTGTAGTAAACACGTGGTTCCAAAAACGAGATCAGCATATTGTTACTTATAAAAGTGGCCACCACGCGACACAGATCGATCTATCTCTGATAAGACGGAACCAAATCAAGAGTAAAAACTGCAAAGTGCTTCCAGGTGAAGACTTAGTATCCCAGCACCGAATTCTGCTGGCTGACATCTACGAACTGTTCGCCCACAAACATAAGGATCGTCCTCCACCCAAAATAAAGTGGCATTTGTTGCATAAGGAGGGTATGCAAGTGAATTTAGAGAGCTAAATAAACAAGATGATAGAGATGGGTGATATGGAAGGAATGAGTGGAATGAGTGTGGAAGGAAATGGCTGATTGTATCCGAAGTGGCAGAAGTGTTAGGAGAATCAAAAGGGAAGCGTATGATAGATAAGGATGGGTGGTGGTGGAGTGAAAGTATTAGAAGTTTTGAGAGAAAAGAAAATGCCTTTAAAGAATGGCAGAGCGTAGAAGACCAGAATGAATCCATAAAGAAAAAGCAAGAGAGGAGCGTATAAAGAATAAGAAGAGAGCGAAGATGAAGTTGCTATTGTAGGGCAGAGGCAAAAGATAAATTATATCGGTCCTTGAAAGCCTCGAAGGCAAAATCGACTTTTCAAATTGCAAAAGAGAGAAAGGAATGGAAGAGATGTTTCACATGTAAAATGGAAAAGATGATTCTGGAAGGATTATGACTGACGATGAAAGTATAATGAAGCGATGGAAGGAGTATTTTGAGAATTGATGAATGAGGAGAATGAATGGAATGGTATGCTTGAAAACCCACCAGTGAATATGGGCTTAGTGAGAGAAATTAGTGGAAGAAGTAAAATGGCTGTTAGGAATATGAAGAATGGGAAGGCGGTCCCAGATGGAATACCAGTAGAAGTGTGGAAGTTGCTGAGGGCGGATGGATGGAAGTGGTTGAGTTTATTTTTCGGTAAATTGTTGCAGGAAGAACAAATACCTGAGGAATGGTGCAGCAGTATTGGTCCCCATTTTAAAAAACAAAGGAGACGTCCAAAACTGCAGCAGTTACGGGGAATAAAACTCATGTCACATACGATGAAAGTTGGAAAGAATAATAGAGAGAAGAATGAGAGAAGAGTGAGATAACACAAAACCAGTTCAGATTCATGCCGGTCGAGGTACGACAGATGCCATTTTCGCATTACGCCAATTGTGCAAGCGCGTGCATAAAGATCTGCACATGGTTTTTGTCGACCTTGAAAAGGCGTATGATCGGTTCCCGTGAGGTTTTGTGGTGGGCGTTAAAGATGAAAGGTATGCCTGGGAAGTATGTGAGTTGGTCCGTGCTATGCAGAGCATCCGTACATGTGTACGATCTGCCGCGGGAACTACGGCAGTATCGATGGCGGTAGGGCTGCACCAAGGGTCGGCATTGAGCCCTACCTCTTCCTACTGATTATGGACGCTTGACGTCGGGCCTGCAGGATGAGGCACCCTGGTGCATGCTCTTTGCCGATGACATCGTGCTTGTCGGGGAAGAAGGCATCGAGGTACAGAGCAGACTGACGGGGTGGCAACGGAGGCTGGAAAGTGTTGGCTTGAAGATCAGCAGATCCAAAACCGAATATCTGCGCTGTGATTTCGGCGGCCTTCCAGTCCTGGTACCATGTCGCTGATGCGCTATACCGCCTATCTGCTCAGATGTCAAGTACTCGGTTCCTCATTCAAGGCGATGGCGGAATAGATAGAGCTGTGCAGCATAGGATTAACGCAGGGTGGATGAAATGGCGACAGGTCACAGCCACAACGTGCGACCCCTGAATGCCAGCCATAGGCTGAAGGGGAAAATTCAAAATCGATCATCCGACCTGTCGTCATGCGGTATGGAAGTGAATGCTGGGCCGTCAAGAAGAAGGATGAAAATAGACTGCATGCGAATGAAATGAGAATGTTACGATGGATGTGTGGTGTGACAAGGATGGATAAGATAGGAATGAGTATATAAGAGGAAGCCTGAAAGTAGCGCCAGTGGTAGAAAAGGTGAGAGGAAGCAGATTGGCATGGTTTGGGCATGTGATGCGGAGGAATGAAAGTCATGTCACAAAACGAGTGTTGAATATGAATGTGGAGGGACACACGGGCAGAGGAAGGCCGAATAAAAGATGGATCGATTGTGTGAAAAGTGATATGAGAATGAGGAGGTATGGAAATGACGGCTGATAGAGAGGAATGGAACAAAAAGATTTACTGCGCCGACCCCAGATAATGGGAAATGGTTTAGAGAATGATGATGACAAAACAAGTGTATGATTCTTATTATTATATACTCCGATTCTTTATATTTGCCCATGTGCTATTTATGTATAGTAAAAAACTCCACAATACAGGAAAAATACTTTTTTTAAGTTTTTTAAGTTTTTGTGAGAGTTTTCTGGTAATTTTTTTTTATTCGTTATGATTTGTTACCAGTAAAAAGAGTTTTCATCACTAAGGCTGACGGCATTAGATGGAGTGACGACCTGGTAAGACATACAGTTATTTGATGGATACAGGTGGCTCAGGACTGTGCTTTGCATTTCTTCAGGGAGGCCTATATATTCAGCAGTGGACTTGTGAAGGGCTGGAATGATGATGACAATGATGATTCTTTGCGAGCGCAGTTCTTCCTCGGACAAGACCTTTGAGCTACAGTAGTTAAAAGTGTAGGGTGTCTCCCTCCACCACTGGATAAAGTGACGAACTGGTAAGACATGCAAGAAGTCGATGGATGTAGGTGATGCGGACCATGTTTAGTGACATTCCTTGGGATGATCGATGACTGTTTCAGCATAATCACCCGTAAACAGTCATTGTCTAGCCCTCTGACTGGATGGGTGACGATCTGCACAATCTGGCTGGTAACTGGATGCGTGTACACGTAAACCAGGCTAGTTAAGCGCTTTGGGAGGGTTTATGTCCAGTGGTTTGCCGCAGGCTGGTGATAATAGTAAAGCATGGTGGCTCTTACAATAAGAAAGGTTTTTGCTATATCAAAGCTTGGCAGACTTACAAACTGCAACCGAGTTCCCAGTTTGATAAATATGGGTATTTAAATAAAACTAGTTTTACGGATTTTATCGCGTATATTAACTTATTTTATATTCCCGACGTTTCGAGTACTTTACAGCACATGGTCTGAGGGGACTGAGGTATTTGACGTCCCAATGTCATAGTTAACCGGTTACCTCCAGATTAAAAATTATAAATTTTTGTTCCGATCTACGCAGTATGAACTTACAGTATCTTGAAGTCTTGCAGTTGTATGCTTGGGTTGGGATTTAATTTTATTAATTATAGGATCCCAAGCAGATGGTAACACCAACCATCTTTTCTATTGAAATTAGGATGTTTTTGATTTCAATAGCCTCATGAATCATCCTCAAGGAATCGGTGTTCTTTAGCGAGGATTTGTGGTCTATCAAATCTAATGTAGTGACAGGGGCGATCCTGTACATGTTCACAGACTGCAGACTTCCCGGGCGTCGATTCTTCACATCAGCTATGTGTTCTTTAACGCGGGTTTTTTGATCTTTTAGTTTGTCTATATAAGAGACCACATTCACAATCAAGCTGTACACTCCTGCATCTTGCAGAGACATTACACTTAACTGATGGTAAAACTGACTAATCTTCTTCGGCGGCTTGAAGTATGTTTTAATAGAAGCACGCTTCAGGATGTAGCCAATCTTGTCAGTGACACCTCTGACATATGGCAGTACAGCAGGCACTCGCTCGACTGTGGCGGCTTCACTCGTTCACTGTGACGTAGGCGCGGGACCCGAAGCTTATTGTCGTGCAAAACTTGACGTGTTGGAGCTCGGCGGCCAGGTGTTTACTGTCACAGATCCTCGTGCTCTCTGAAAGATTTACCCACGGTAGCTAACTGTGAAGGATGGTGATGAAGTCACCGTTTAAATATCTATCTGTATGGGTCTTTTCTATACACAGTGTGGCTCAAGGTGTTATCAGGTTCCGTTACTAACACATCTAGAAAAGCTAAAGGTTGTTTGCCTCTAACTCCATTGTGAATTGAATTTTAGAATTTATGGAGTTAAGATGGTCTAAAATGCAGTTACTTTATCTAAAGGTAGAATTGTGAAAGTGTCGTCTACGTACCGCTTGTAGAATCTTGGATTTACGGAGAAGTAAGTGGGCTTTCTCCTCAAAGTCTTCCATGAATATATCGGCGACAATGGGAGATACAGGTGAGCCCATCGCCACTCCATCTACTGCTTGTGAACTCCTCCTTCCACAATAGGTAGCCAGATGTAAGGCATTGTCTAAGTATGCGCTGCATATCTGGGCATGTTGTTTTTCCTCCAGCCTTCTAGTTACAATCGAGATGCAGTCTTCAACAGGTAAGCATGTGAACAGAGACTGCACATCAAAATGACCATAGTTTCATTGTCTGCCAGATGTAGGTCTTTAATCTCGCTGACAAAATGGTAGGAATCCTTGTGTGTGTTCTTGTATGTCCCTGACGGGGATAGTGCACGCAATTGAGGGAGGGCGGGAGGTGCTCTTCAAACTAGGTAAGACACATCATTTTATCTTATTATGGATGTTGGAAAAGTAAATTTTCCAACTTAAATTTTTACATTTTACCCTTGTATTCTGTGCGATTCACAACAATATGTCTTATTGTACAAAGCGCCTGGGATAAAAGCACTTTAGCCTCTCGTGTTATTTAAAATATTTCAATTTGTGAATTTCTCTTCCTAACATGGATTTTAGTTTCAACGGCGAATTAAAAACTAACTCAGTATTTTGTACATGTTTCGATAAACTTTTAAAATACTCGACAAAAGTTACACTATTCGTCTTTTTTGTTGATGCTTTAGCTAATATCCTCGCTTTACTGCGTTCTTAGTTTGTCGTCAAACTTTACGATGTCTAACTACAAGCAGCACCGGCTGTTATGAATGAGTTATACCGACCGGTAAAAGAAAAAACACATGTATTTTACGGCGCAACAGAGCTAGGATTGGTTTTCTAAAATTAAATTAAGCATTTTTTGTTCTTTTTTTCAACCGACTTCAAAAAGGAGGAGAGGCTTACAAATCGTAGGATTTTTTAAAATGTATTTACACCGATTACTTGAAGACGCCTTAACCGATTTGGAAAATTCTTTTTTTTTCAAAGGGTACTTCCCAGGTAGTCCCATTTAAATTTTATCGAAATCGGTCGAGCGGTTTTAAAGACATCAATTATAAATTATATTTATATTGAAGTCAGTTACATAAAATTTATATTTACCACTTGTAGAAGTAGTGATTACTAACAAGCGCACAGTTTACACTTTTATACGTGGTAGAACAAGGTTGGTTATATTACGGTTGTAGCACGAGTGGGTCGACTCGTCCGGGGCATCTAACTACGATCTCATAGAACACCAGCGTAAAATAGCAGCTTAATGCTGCTGAGTTTTGTATGGTGAGTGTAGAAAACCTGAAACCCATTTTACTGTAAATCGGCCATTCCATCGAGGTCCTCAGTGGTGACAACAGATATGCATTTTAATTCTTAATTGAGGATAAATGTAGATGTTTATGGGCCACAGAATCCACTTACTGTCAAATGGATTGTGGGGTCACTTGTCCCCTTTATTCTTTAAAAAAAATTAGTGATGGTAACTGGAAGATATGGTAGAAAGACACCGGCATTTATTCTCGATGGGGAGTTAAAATGACGCCTCGATAGCACAGCGGCTCACTTGGCTACGGCGCTACGATGTCGAATGTTTGAAACCCGCACAAAACAAGTGTATGCGTGGTCTACAAATAATTGTTCCGATTCTTTATATTTGCCCATGTGCTATTTATGTATAGTAAAAAACTCCACAATACAGGAAAAATACTTTTTTTAAGTTTTTTAAGTTTTTGTGAGAGTTTTCTGGTAATTTTTTTTTATTCGTTATGATTTGTTACCAGTAAAAAGAGTTTTCATCACTAAGGCTGACGCCATTAGATGGAGTGACGACCTGGTAAGACATACAGTTATTTGATGGATACAGGTGGCTCAGGACTGTGCTTTGCATTTCTTCAGGAGGCCTATATTCAGCAGTGGACTTGTGAAGGGCTGGAATGATGATGACAATGATGATTCTTTGCGAGCGCAGTTCTTCCTCGGACAAGACCTTTGAGCTACAGTAGTTAAAAGTGTAGGGTGTCTCCCTCCACCACTGGATAAAGTGACGAACTGGTAAGACATGCAAGAAGTCGATGGATGTAGGTGATGCGGACCATGTTTAGTGACATTCCTTGGGGGATGATCATGATGACTGTTTCAGCATCACCTGAAACAGTCCATTGTTGTCTAGACTGGATGGAGTGACGATCTGCGCAATCTGGCTGGTAGCAACTGGATGCGTGTACACGTAGACCAGGCTAGTTGGAGCGCTTTGGGAGAGGTTTATGTCCAGTGGTTTGCCGCAGGCTGGTGATAATGAGTAAGCATGGTGGCTCTTACAATAAGAAAGGTTTTTTGCTATCACCAAACTTGGCAGACTTACAAACTGCAACCGAGTTCCCAGTTTGATAAATATGGGTATTTAAATAAAACTAGTTTTACGGATTTTATCGCGTATATTAACTTATTTTATATTCCCGACGTTTCGAGTACTTTACAGCACCCATGGTCACGGGGGGGACTGAGGTATTTGACGTCCCAATGTCATAGTTAACCACGGTTACCTCCAGATTAAAAATTATAAATTTTTGTTCCGATCTACGCAGTACGAACTTACAGTATCTTGAAGTCTTGCAGTTGTATGCTTGGGTTGGGATTTAATTTTATTAATTATAGATCCCAAGCAGATGGTAGCACCAACCATCTTCTATTGAAATTAGGATGTTTTTGATTTCAATAGCCTCGCGAATCATCCTCGGAAGGAATCGGTGTTCTTTAGCGAGGATTTGTGGTCTATCAAATCTAATGTAGTGACGGGGCGATCCTGTACATGTTCACAGACTGCAGACTTCCGGAGCGTCGATTCTTCACATCAGCTATGTGTTCTTTAACGCGGTTTTTATTGATCTTTTAGTTTGTCCTATATAAGAGACCACATTCACAATCAAGCTTGTACACTCCTGCATCTTGCAGAGGGACATTACACTTAACTGATGGTAAAAACTGACTAATCTTCTTCGGCGGCTTGAAGTATGTTTTAATAGAAGCACGCTTCAGGATGTAGCCAATCTTGTCAGTGACACCTCTGACATATGGCAGTACAGCAGGCACTCGCTCGACTGTGGCCGGCTTCACTCGTTCACTGTGACGTAGGCGGGACCCGAAGCTTATTGTCGTGCAAAACTTGCTTGACGTGTTGGAGCTCGGCGGCCAGGTGTTTACTGTCACAGATCCTCGTGCTCTCTGAAACAAAGATTTACCCACGGTAGCTAACTGTGAAGGATGGTGATGAGAGTCACCGTTTAAATATCTATCTGTATGGGTCTTTTTCTATACACAGTGTGGCTCAAGGTGTTATCAGGATCCGAATTACTAACACATCTAGAAAAGCTAAAGAGTTGTTTGCCTCTAACTCCATTGTGAATTGAATTTTAGAATTTATGGAGTTAAGATGGTCTAAAATGCAGTTACTTTATCTAAAGGTAGAATTGTGAAAGTGTCGTCTACGTACCGCTTGTAGAATCTTGGATTTACGGGAGAAGTAAGTAGGGCTTTCTCCTCAAAGTCTTCCATGAATATATCGGCGACAATGGGAGATACAGGTGAGCCCATCGCCACTCCATCTACTTGCTTGTAGAACTCCTCCTTCCACAATAGGTAGCCAGATGTAAGGCATTGTCTAAGTAACGCTGCATATTCTATGGGCATGTTGTTTTCCTCCAGCCTTCTAGTTACAATCGAGATGCAGTCTTCAACAGGTAAGCATGTGAACAGAGACTGCACATCAAAACTGACCATAGTTTCATTGTCTGCCAGATGTAGGTCTTTAATCTCGCTGACAAAATGGTAGGAATCCTTGTGTGTGCTCTTGTATGTCCCCTGAGCGGTGTAAGTATTTTCGCTAAGTGTTGAGCCAATCTGTAAGTTGGTGAATCGATTTGGCTAACTATGGGACGTAGTGGAGCATTGGGCTTGTGTATTTTTGGTAACCCATACAACTTCGGTGGTTTGGCACACGTAGGTATTATCGATTTTACGTCCAGATTTAAGTTTTCAGAGTGTTTCTTTATGAGATCACTAGTTGTTTTAAGTGTGTTATTTGTTGGGTCGTTTTTAACCTTTTTATAAGTGCTTGAATCCGACAGAAGTTCTTGTATTTTAAAATTATAATCTGACGTATCCATGACTACCGTGGCATTTCCTTTATCTGCGCGGAGAATCGTGAGTTCTGGTTTATTGCGTAGGTTATTCAACGCTTTATATTCGTCCTTAGGTAGATTCGGTTTCGGCGCTGAACTTCGACGTAACATAGACGATATGTCTTGACGTATCGCTTCCAAATCTTCCTTTTGCATATTGTTTTTAAATAAACAGTCCTCGACACTGCAGATAATTTCCTCGTACGGTAATTTTTTAGGTGTTATGGCGAAATTAAGGCCTTTCGATAATACTCTAATTGTTGCATCATCCAGAGTTTGTTTTGACAGATTATAGACCGCGTTTGGTCTATGATCCGTGTTTGTGGTCAACGGTTGTGCTTCGTTCTCACGTTGACACAGATGTTTGACATTTAATTTGGTCGTTAATTTTTGATATTTTACTATATGTTTGTTTTTGCATTCGTTATATTTATTAATTTCTCGTTTATTTAACGTTTCGACGCAAACATTATAATCAAATGTCGTTAAGACTGCCTTTAACTCACTGAATGATGTGTCTATGGATTTGTTTATGTCATGTAGATCGGAGCGTTTTTGTTGGATTACCGTTCGTAACAACTTTTTACTTGCCTGATTTAAGATCTTAGCGCTTCCTCGAATGTCCTTTTTAGTGGATATTTTGACACACGTAGGAATGAGATTATGGTCTCGGCATCTCTTCAAGAAATTTAAGGCTGTTAGATATCTTGCGCGCTTGGTCATGAGATCTTCTAATCGGCGAATTTTATTTGCAATTACCAGTCCGTACTGGTTTACATAATGATTTCTTATATTTACGCGAACACTACACATTTAAATAAAACTAGTTTTACGGATTTTATCGCGTATATTAACTTATTTTATATTCCCGACGTTTCGAGTACTTTATAACACCTTGAGCCACAACTACACATATAGGAGATGCATCAAGGATAGAGTAATTGTAACATTAAGTTTCTAAAGTAGAGGTCGTCCTGAAAGTACTTTTCTCTTAGATTCATAAAACTAAACCAGAAACAAATTAATGTAATACAATTTTATTATAATATAGGCGTAAGTGATAGCCAGACCTGCGAAGGTTTTCTTAATGTTGTGTAAATAGTGGAATGTTTCGTATAAAGGCAGTATAGTGATATACATTACATCTTAGTCCTCAGTGGTCACACATAACGTAGCCCTCTTGATTGGAAGTTGACTGCAGGTGTCCATGGACTGCAGTAGCCATTTACTATCAGGTGGAATAAATTATTTTATGAAAAAATCTGCTGCTTTTCATTTAGTAGACTAAAAACAATTTAATAATTTCCACTTAATAACTTCTGAAGTCGCGGCTTTGATTATTCTTTTTATACCGGGTGCTTGTGAAATGCCCGAAAACGAAAACAGACGATAGTACTAACGATACCTTTGATGAGGGGTCAAAAATAAAATCGATCCCGAGGAAAAAAATCATCTTTTCACAACGTTTTATTAGCTTTATTCACGCTCCATCATGTTAGTACAGCTAAATGAAACGATAAATTTATTTAAAAAAAAAACATGAAAATACTTAAACATAAAAATAGCAGTGTAATTTAAATCAGCTGACAAGGGTCCATAACCGCGCGGACTAGCTAGCGATCGTACCAATACCTAATAATTTACAATACTTGTCTAAATACCTAACTTATCTACTTAACCTACTATTTTGCCACTGTGTTTGTCTCCACCTAGCCACTTTAATTCGAATTCACAAGTTAAATAAACCAAATATCTGGTTCGATTCCACGCTAATAAAAAATTTACTTAAATGAAATGTTAATAAGTATGGAGTCATGCTTTTTTATTCATCGTGTAGGTATGTTTATTATTCTGATGTATTCAGTTATGTACCTATTCAGATCAGTTAAGTACTAAGTTATTAAAAAAATTAGGTATGAAACAGCTTACCGATCTAAATCCTCCGTGGCCTTGTGAGATTCTTCAAGGCACATTGCATTGCATTGCACATTGCCGTATTCACGAGCACTATAAACGTACGCATTAGGCATTATTAAAATAAAACAAGAAACACAAAACGTAATAATAACAAGTAATAACAACAAGAATTTAATAAACAAAACGACTGTCGCTCCACGTGGTAGTCAACACGGAACTGTCTCAAAAACTAAAATTAATAATCAATCCCATCAAAACAAATGCCTACCGTGCATCCTAACGTCCTTGAGGTAAGGAATTTGATCAATCCACAGACCGTTAAACCGTTACGACATTGCCAACTTAAATTTTATAAGTTTATTTATCCCTACGACTAGTCTTTGTATGGAATTTAGAAGTTATAGTTGTCATTTTTTTATACAATTAGACAATCAATTGTACCCTGACGCAACAAGCAGTTCGTTACTACAATAATGATATTGAAATTAATAAACGTACCTAATTCAGTTCTCACTTACACAATTATAAACACTATTTCATCGTTATCTTTGATTTTGTACAAGAAAATAGAAATGAAATGGTACGGAATAATTTAATAGTTAAAATCAATTGCAATTATGATCGACAGTCAATTAATCTATCAGAATTAATCTAAAAAATAATTCTTTTAAGTTATTTTAATTGACTTTCCGTTATTAATCCGCCCAATACTTTGAATTTAAAAAGAAGTACGTCAAAATATTAAAAATTACTTGCTAGTTGTATTGTGGTTACCGCCTATAATTCTTATATCGCCTGCAAACAAATCTTAGTAGATAAATTTCGGTGCAACATGGCAGCGTTGCCAACACCAATTTGTCAAATTCTCCGAAAATCCATGTCAAATTACCCAATTTAAGAACAAAACTTCAACAGATTCTCCACTAATTCCCACAATTTTATGTTAAGAAATGAAACAATTTTCAACTTATTTTATTAGATTTATTTTTTAACTAACATTTTTATTATTTTTACCGAATTTTTTTTTCACACTGCATATTTTTGTAACAAGCATGTTACTCCATGGAGTATTTTTAATTCCTTCCCTTTTTGCCATTAAAAAGTAACACAGTATCTGCATTTATATGCATGCTGTTCTCTGTTTTAAAATTAAAAAATAAAGAAATGAAAAGCATTAAATTATGCACAAAAGTTGCTGAAATAAATACGAAAATTAAATGTGGTTCAAAGAAGATATCTAAAAAAGGGGTCGATATTCATAAGTAACCTTATAAAAATGTTAAGATAAGTCTTTAGCTTTCATGAAAAAAAGGTTCTGATTTGGCCCGGGCTATCCCTTTTTTAAAATCCCGCGTTTTCCCCGCATAATACCAATCCCCAACTTACTTTAAATTCCTCGTAATTTGGGGAATTCTTCACATGTTGGCAACGTTGTAATGTGTACGCTGCCGCCGCGTGTGTGAAAGGGAAGGGTAGAGTGAGTAGTAATACCCATAGACTTAGAATATACTGGCGTATAGACCACCTGACAGCCCGAAAACGCGTGACCAATTTTGATTTGTCATTGTGTGCGTTAGCTAGTGATGTATATTTTACTTAAAAGAACTATCGAAAATGATTGTTAAGGAAGCTGTAAAAGATTATAAAAATTGTTTAGTGCATGAAGTTGAATAACTTCAAAATTAACTGAATTTTACCATGACAGTTCTAAAATAATTAAAAAATATTCATATAACATGTTCCTGGGAATAAGCTGAACCTACCTGCCTTTTGTTGGATTTTAATTCAAATGTATAAAATCCCAGGTGACTACCGAAAAACTTAAAAAAACTCCCCAATAATCAGATCAGAATGTTGTATTTTCGAGCTATGATCTTTGGAGAAAAATATTTACTGCCGTGGGCAGTTACCCCGGAATTTATTTTTTAACATATTGTTATTATAAATAGGTAGATACATAACTAAGTATATACCTATTTATATTTTATATATTTTATAAAATGTTTTGATGGGGAAACAAAAACAGGGACACGGAGTACATAATGGCTACTTTATTTTTCATATAAGTTTATTTTAACATTCGACTTAAGTATGAATGTAAACTTAATAATTTAAGGAAGGAAACTTGTAGGAATCAGTTAAATAAGATTGCTCTGTTTAAAGGCCAATAATTATGTTTATGAGGCTTAATCATGCTTCATGTTTATATTCTTTCATCTGTCCCTGAAAAGTATAAAATAATTATAAACTTATTATCATTTTAGCTGCATGAATTTTAAAAACATAATGATCTTAACACAGTAAAGTGAACTAAGTGTCTGAGGATACAGATGCACTCTCTATTCTCTCAATCTCGGTATGTTAAGAAAATGGTCACTCATTCATGGACTGACCGCGGCAAGTGCAACTTAATTTCGCAGATCTATTGATCTGCGCAGCTATTATTTAACCACGAGTTCCTCTTCTCTACGACTAACGCTGTAGGGGATGAACCACGCTATTTAAGCCCTCGCGACAATGTCGTCGGCCATCAAGCATGAATCGGGCATTGACCGTTGTGAGTATCAAATACTATGGAATTTATACTATCACGTCTCATGCGCGGTCGTCTAGTAGCGCTTGAGGAGCATTACCAAATATCTATACCTAACTACGCTAAAAGTTTAATATTGTACTAGTGTGACCGTGAGGCTGTGCGGTTGGTTAACGCAGATATTACTGAAACTTTTTTTTGTTTCGGATTGCACTGATTTTTGATTTTTGAGTATGTTGTACTAAAACAAAGTAATAAATAATATTGAAAAAATATTGAAATAAAATTCGTGGTCCGGAACAACCGGAAAACGAGTGGCGTTATAACGCCCGGTAGTAAGATCGGCTACTAAAGCTAAAGCATTTTGGAAATTGAATATACAGATTATATTGCTTATAATGGTTTATTTGCCAAGAATTTAAACATTGGTATGATATGAAACAAAACATATTTTTGGGTGTAAATATAACTGACATTTATGACACATGAAATTTGTTTTTTTTTCTTACAAATAGTGCAACGACTTTGAGAATCTTCATATGTAATTAAATGATCAATGCGATCGTATTGCGAGGATTCTCTATAGTTGCTAGGTGTACGGCAAGTTCCACGTTTTTCAGTTCTTTTATACGTCTCCAATAATCCTGGATAGTCTCAATAGTCTGGCAACAACTCTAAGAAAAGTTAAGTGGCCGTATTCTCCACCATCACTTTTATACAACTGCCAGGCATTGTGGGTAGCCATGTCCAAGCTGTGGCAAAATAACGAAAAATACAATTTTTTCCCTAATATTTTGATCAGTTCAATCGACTCCACCCATGTTTTCATTGTATGTTTTTATGATAGCAGGTTGATCAATAAGCACATACATTTTTAATTGTTGAGAAAATCGTTTGGCTTTGTAAAGCGGCTCAATTGTTTCCGCATTGGACGCGACACTTACGACACTATTGTCATTCCATTTGCAGACTAAGATCTGTTTAGGTTGGCTAGACCTATACACGAATGTGCCCCTTTCTATCTTTTTGAAAACCTTGTTTTCAGGTAGTGGACATCTAGAGGTACGATTTTCACGAATAGTTCCTGTAGCTCTCAAACCTCTATTACTCAATTCGTGAAATAGAGGAATTGAAGAAAAAAAATCAAACAACAGATGAAATTGAGTGTTTGGGTTGCATGACTGTAAAACATCAGCAAACCTCAAAATTACACTTGCCCCTAATCCAAATTGTTTGTAGCATGCTGGGATATTGGAAGAATGTCCCTGGTATGGGTGAAACCAAAAAACATACCCCAACCTAGTTGCACCTACCCACAGTTTATATCCCTATCGGATTGGTTTTCCGCGTATAAACTGTTTGCAGCTATGGCCTCCATAGTATTGTACCATAGCTTCGTCAATGCTATAATTTTGCTCAAAAGGTGCCATGTCTGAGAAATTTTTATTTAGTAAATCAAACAAAGGCCTAAGTTTCGCAAATTTATCACTATCTGTACGAATGACGATGTTGTCACAGCAATGTAAGTGTTTCATTATCATTGTGAAACGATCCCTTGACATGGCATTATAAACAATATCAAAATGAGTATCAGATTTCTCCCAATATGTATACCTGCGTGGTACTACGACATAACCGCTGTATAAAAGTATACCCAAAAACACTTCATTTCTGGAGTAGTTATATTAGCGACGAGATTCTTTTGGCTTGCGTACAGATTTGCGTAATGAATCAATTATTATATATTACTTCATCATTCATCATACACTCATAGTAATACAAAGGTGACTGTAATTTTTTTGGCCCTCACGATCCTGCCATTGTGGAAATTAATTTGGATTGTGCCTGTTGTGCCACGTATTGTATGGGTTTTGCTAACACTAGGAGTGACGTTCCGCGATGAACAGCTTATAAATGGAACGGAGCAGGAAGTAGAAGGTATCTGTTGATCCGCATCTTCTGGCAAGCATTAATTGGCAGTGCGTATCCTTTTTGCTAACACTGACAAAGATAAATCATTTTCAGAGTCCTCACTATCTGAAATCGTATCATATGTAATCTCTGCTGGAGCTCTTAGCTGGGAACCTGAAAAGTAATAAATACCTATATTGAAATTAATTGTTAGTACAGTGAAATGAATTACGTAATATGCTCAAAAGAATAACCAAACCTGGGAGATTATGTAATGTCACAAATTCTTCGTCACCAGAATCTTCGACTGTTATTTCAGTATTTGGATTTTCCGGTGGAAAAATTGTAATTTCACTGGGCAGATCGTCATCAGAATCTGTATAGTTCAATTCATCAACTATTTCGTTGAGATTCAAAGGTCGTTTCATCAGTGATCTAAAACATAATAGTAAGACGTCAATTTTACTACCGGGCGTTATAACGCCACGAGTTTTTACATAAGATAATTTTCATGAAAAACCGTGAAATTCGAATTGATTTCATGTTACATTTATATTATAACAACAATACTTTACAGCATTCTATGTTGTATTGTTTATTACTATATTTAGGTACTCAAAAACTTACCTTTTTGAAGCCATGTCGCATAACAAAATCACTATCAAATTTAAAACACGTCTGAACTTCAAAATAATACACGCACTGTGACAAATAGTTGATACACATTTATAGGGACTGTTTCTGATTACGGTAATGTAAGTCGATCTATGTTTAAACAACATTAAACATATAAACTTGGCGGGTAAATCTAACACTCAATAAGTGGCGTTATAAAGGACGGTAGTAACAAGTGGGTTAAGCAAGGTTATACATTTATTTTGGTTGATAAATAGATACTTAGTTGGGTTCATAATGGCTTAAAGAGGATAATCTCAAGATTTTTTTTGTCTTTAATGTACTACAGTTTTATAATGTATGAAAATCTGTCTCTATATTTATCTAAAGTTTTGAAAGTTATATTTTGAAGTCTTATTATAACAATATTTTACTTACTGGTACAAATAATGTAGAAATGACTCCTTTTAATAAAATTATTTTTATTTTACTTTTTCTTTTATACTTCTCAAGAAAATGTTTGCTGCAAATTGTTGAGTTCTTCTTTGCATTCCAACCAACCCTTCCAATGAACCTTAATCACTTTTTCTTATTATAGAATCCGGAGGGAATCTGTTTGAAAAACGGCAAAATAAAATTACGTTTTAGAACGCAAACCGAGGATTTATTTTCTTGTTGTGTAGGCAAGTCTATCGATTCATTATAGACATTCAAGATAAATATCGACATTAATTTTGATATAGTTGAGTCAATTCCTAGCGTACATGTAAAATATTTTGTATAAAAATGTATTTACCAAATTCATGCAAATTATCAACAACGTGACTTTTTTCTTTGCAAAATATCAAAATTAACAAAATAATTGAATATATTCTATATTTTAAACAGTACGTAACATAAATTTTAACCAAAAATAAAAGTGTCATAACATTGACGACGTCTTGAGAATTTACCTGTGAAATGTGAAATTATCAGGATTATTTCTATTATTAACAGCACAGTCACTCACGGAACAATTAACCATTTTGGAAAAAAGTTACTTACTAAAAATAACCACTATTATACTTTAAAAAATTACAAAATATCTCGGAGCTATTTCTTGCGTGCCGAATTGTGCCGACCTGTCATTCAAAATCGGTTACAGTGTCATGAAATTTGGTATCCTTTTCTATCTTGCATTTTTGCTATAAGGAATTTTCTTCTCCCTTGCACACTATGTTGGTCTATACGCTAGTATATCCTAAGTCTATGGTAATACCTAATGCATTGTTTCGTCAGTTTCGTACCGAGCTAGATAAAAGAGTTCGGCATCCGTCCGGTTATTGACCTTAGTCAGCTGATTTAAATTACACTGCTGATTTTATATTTCAGTATTTTCATGATTTTTAATGAAATTATCGTTTCATTTAGCTGTAATTACATGATGGAACGTGAATAAAGCTAATAAAACGTTGTGAAAATATTTTTTTTTCCTCGGGATCGATTTTCTTTCTGACCCATCATCAAAGGTATCATTATTACTATCGTCTGTCTTCGTTTTCGGAAGCGTTTCATAAACACCCGGTGTAGAATAAGGGTAATAAGAGCCGCACAGCCTACCTCGATTAAGAATCATAATGCAGATGCGCTGTGACCCCTGAGGACTAAGATGGAACGCCTCGTTTTCACTAAAAAGGGTATCCAGTTCTCTACGCTCACCATACGAAAAATAGCAGCATTGTGCTACTATTTTAATCTAGCATTTTGTGGAAGCGTGGTCCTTCCCCAGTTGAGTCGACTCATTCGTGCTGCAACCATAAATTAGCTGCAGCACGGCTCTACCACGTATAGACTTATATAATATATTGAGCTAATATAAACCTATATTTGAAGACTGTATTTTTAAGTAAGTTCACCGGTATCTCGAAAACGGTTGAACCAATTTAAACTTCTTCAAACCAGGCTATACTTCACGTTTAGCCTTCTTTAATTGTAAAGACAAAATTCTACTCCTGATGGTAGCAAAGTAGCGTGAAGTATTTACTCTAGCTATTTGGATGGCATTTCAGTTGTTAGGCCTGTGATATAATGGTCAGTCCAATTATATGGTAGTTTTTTTAATAAAAAGTAAGAGCCGACTGCAAGGAACTAAAAAATACATAATAATAATACATAAACACTCACGCCTGTCACCCAGAGGGGTAGGCAGAGACTACGGACTTCCACTTGGTACGATCCTGGCACACCTCTCTCGCCTCCTTTACATCCATATATCTACGCATACACGCTCGTCGGTTAAGGGTACTCCTAATCTGGCCCATTTTCAATATATCGCCAATTTGGTCAATAAACCTTCGTCTAGGGCGTCCCTTTCCGACTCTGCCGTTCACTTCTGCAGCATAAATTTGCTTTGTCACTCTTTCTTCGTTCATTCTTTCTACATGACCAAACTACCGAAGCATTCCTTTCTTAATCCTGGTCACAACGTCATCTTGCAAACCACACTTTTCTCTTATCACACTATTTCCCACCCTGTCATTCAGATTCAGCCCTAACATACCCTTAATGACCGCATTTCTACAGCATTTATTCTACTCATGCTTCTTCTGCCATACCCAACTTTCACTACCATACATTAAAGTAGGACTAACACAGCATTGTGAATTGCCAAACGTGCCTTTTTTGACACATTCTGACTCTTCACAATAGCGTGTAGAGCCCCATTCACTCTATTTCCTGCGTTCACTCGTCGTTCTATATCCTTATCATATCTACCATCCCTACTAAATAAACATCCCAAATATACAAACTCATCCACTTGCTCAATCAACTCCCTTCTATTCTTATTTCACATAACGTTTTACTTTCTTCTCTTTCAAAACCATCACTTTCGTCTTACTTGCGTTCACTTTCATACCTCTTTCTTTTAATGATCGGTTCATTAAAGTAACCATCATTTGCAACTCGGCCGCCGACGATGCAAATATGACTTGATCATCGGCGTACAAAAGGCATTTGACGGTTAACTCACCCATTCTCAACCCACATTCTTCAACTTTCAAAGTTTGCAAACAACTGTCCATAAATGGGTTAAAAAGCAAGGGGGAAGCTACACAGCCCTGTCTGACACTTTTTTGGATGCCAAACCAGTCCGAGTAGACCCCGTTGATCCTGACACAAGCACTAGAGTCCCTATAAAGAGACTTCAATGCCTGTATCAAGCCAGCGCTCAAACCAAATGAGTTAAGTGTTTGCCATAACACATTCCTGTCGACTCTGTCATAAGCCTTTTCCAAGTCCATGAAAGCACAAAAAAATTTCTGGTTTTGGCCAAAAACTTCTCCGCAATCATGCGCATAGAAAATACTTGATCCGTACACCCCATTCCTTTCGAAATCCAGCTTGCACATCCCAAATTTTTCCATCAGTTTCTTCCATAACTCTTTCAATTAACACCTTAGCATGTTAGTTTACCCACAATGCTACAAGCTGATACTGCGTAGTTTTACAGTCCTGCTGTGACCCTTTTCCTTTATATATTGGGACTATAACGGCTTTGCACCAGTCTTCCGATACCCGCTTCAGTTCCCAACATAAATTAAACAAGGTGTACAGCAGGCCTGCCACTCCCTCTCCAGCCCTTAGCATTTCAAGTGATACTCTATCATATCCGGCTTACCTGCTTTCATGCCTTTCATTGCTTTTATTATTTCATCTACACTTATCTCCCTACCTCTCCACTTCTTTCGGAATTTTTCACTTAATTCAGACGACCTTCACTCATAAACACGCTTTCAAAGTATTCCTTCCATCTCTTTAAATTGAAACTTCATCATTCAGCATACAGCCATTCTCGTCTCGTATAGCATCTGTTCTAGGCTGTTTGAATTTCCCTAGCAGTTCTTACGAGTTTCCAGAACATTTTAATATTTGCCTGGAAGTTATCAGATATCCTTCTATCATTCTTATCCGTTCTTTCTTGCTTTTTCCTTTCAACAACTTCTTTTACTCTTATTTATAAGTCTAAAGTCTACCTTTTTCTTTCAATCTCATCATTCATACCGCCAGAATTACCAGCTTTGTTGCCAGTAAATCTAGCCATGCTCTCTTCTTTGCTTCAACTTCCATCCGAATCTCATCATCCCACCACCACGTATTATTTTTCCTTTCATTCATTCTTTACTTACACCACATACTTCGGTGGCTGCATCCACCAAAACTTTCTTAACATTATTCCATACAGTCTTCAGGTCTAAATCATTCATACATATTTCATTCAAACCATTTATATTCTCCTTTTTTGCGGATGGAAAATCATCTAATGACGCCTTCGCTGTGGGTGGAGCGGAAGGGAGGTCAGACCTTTACCGACTAAAACCATCCGTGTTCCTTCAGTTTTATGTTCCGGAGCCGCGGTATCTCTTTCGAACAGCCCCGGCAGGCGTCGGCCTTGCGGGCCTCTTCACGCTGCTGACAGCTCTTTGAGGCGCGCGTGGAACAAAACGCGCCGTCGACACGGCCTGTCGTCGTTAGACGGACGGACGGCGAGCTACCCATTGCTCGCCGTCCACAGGTCCGCGCCTACGGTGGTCAGCACGACGTAGCCCCGACGCCCGGGCGTTCGCGGCGGCCGGAAGGAAAGCTGCTGTTTTTCCTTTCTCCCGCCCGCCACCTTCGCTAGCATCACTGCTTCGCAGAAGGTGGTGACGGCATCCATTCGTCTCGCCCGGACCATGGCTTCGACCAGGCCGGACGCGAGGTCGCCGCCGCTATCGCCGCTACGAGTACACGGCGGTGCTCCGCCCAAGCAGGGCACACCTCCACGGTGTGCTCCACCGTGTCCTCCGGTCGATCCTCGCAGTGGGAGCACCTGGCGTTTCCTCCGCCCGATTCGGTGCAGGAACCTCCCGAACACACCGTGTCCGGTGAGGACCTGCGTCAGGCGGAAGGTGAGGACACCGTGGCGTCTCTCAAGCCACCTCAAAGAGGGTCTTATCGCTGCCATAGTGGCGTGCCCAATTTATATTCTCCTCAGTCTACATTTATACTTCTTTCACACCTTCATCTTGTAACCTCTCTGTTCTTATACGCTGTAACGCAGTGGTAGACACAGATGTCCGATGCCGCCAACGCCTGAATAGACCATTAATTCGGCATAAGACCAAGTAATGATCCGTCCCTACGTTGGATCCCCGGTAAACTCTTGTATCTACCACTGCGCTCCGCATTCTTTCATCCACAATTATGAAATCTATCATGCTTCTATCATTACTTCTTTCCCATGTATACATGTGAATCCTCTTATGGCGAAAGAAAGTATTCGTCACAAAATATTCTTTTCCTCACATACGGCGAGGAGGTCTTCACCATTCTCATTTACACTTTCATCGCCAAACATTCCTAATATCCTTTCATAACCAGACCTCTTCACCCCAACCTTCCATTAAAATCTCCTAACATATTGATATTTTCATTTCCTTACATTTCATCAACACCATCCTTACCATGTCCCAAAACTGCTCTCGGATATAAGTGGGCTTAGACATGTCTGGAGCGTACACCCTAGCACAAACAACTTCTTTAAGCCCACTTTCATTCGTATCCACAGCAGCCTTGGGCTACACATTCATACTCTTTCACACATTGACCCATTCTTTCTGAAAGGATGACACCGACTCCCTGGCATGCCCGCTCGGTCTCGTCTACACCAGACCAGTAAGCGGTATACATGCCATGCAGTGGCATCCTTTCCTTTCGTTTCGTCTCATTTACACATAACACATCTATTCCTCTATCATTCATCATTTCGCATATTTCATCCATCTTATCATTCATTGCTCACATACATTCAGCGTAGCCAGACGGGCCTCCAATCCACTTTTCGCCCTCCGGAGACAGAACGTGACGGTGGCGAACCTCGTCGCCGGTTTTACTCCCGGAGATTCTTCGCACCCCTGCCCCATTAAAGGGGCGCCGGGAACTCGGGGCCATTTCTTTACTGTGTTGGCTCATGGTGCGATCTAAGGGGGTGGTAGATTTTACGCCGCTACCATACGGCGAGGAGCCGAGTCTATCCTTTCGGCTTTGTCGCTCGTTTAGCACCACCCGGGGGACACGTGTAGGGTGGGCCTATGGTTAGGTGGTCGAAGCCTACGGACGCGAGCGACTCATCCCCCTCATCTCAACTAAAAAAATGTAATAATTTCCACTTAATAACTTCTGAAGTCGGGGCTTTGATTATTCTTTTTTTATAGAATAAGTACACATTCAACCTGGTGATAAGTGGATGCTATGACCTTAGACAATTACATCCATATTTGATTAAGAATCAAAATGTAGATGCGTTGGCACCCTTGAGGACTCACTAAGATAGAATGCGTCATTTCCAGTAATAAAGTCCTCCGGTTCTCCATTGGTATTCTGTGAGAGCGTGGTCCTTTCCCGGTCGAGCTACCATATTATAGCTGTATCATAGCTCTACCACGTATAACTAATATTATTAGTAGTTAACTAACAGTGTAGTTTTCTATGCACTATGTATCTGCGACGAATTCAGAAGCTTTTATGTTTTTTTTTACTTATTATAAGCCAGTGCTTGACCACGATCCCACCTGGTGGTAAGTGGTGATGCAGCTTTAGATGGTAAATCGCACTGTCTTAGTGTAACAAAAGCCTATTCACTTTTGCCTTGAAGACGTCCAGATTGTATTTGAACGGAAATATAGACGCCGGCAAATTATTCCACTCCTTTGCTGTACGCATTACAAAAGATGAAGCAAACTGTTTGGTTCTAATGCGTGGAATATCGACAACAAAGGGATGAAGACCCGCCGTATACCTGGTTGTCCGATGGTGGAAAGGAAAGGAGGAATTAAAGCGTGTAATTCCTGCGCACACTGACCGAAATGCATCCTATAGAATACCAAGAGACTGACTAATCTGCGCCTGTGCTCGAGGCTGACAAGATTGGTTTCAACCAAATCAAAGTCACCAATTAGCTTCTTAGCACGTCGCTCCACTGAGTACAACGCTGCCAGGTGGCATTTTGCAGCACCAGCCCATATGTGACAGCAGTACATCATACACGACCGGACTTACGCTTTATATAAGGTAAGAAGCTGCCCCGGCGTAAAGTACCGTCGCACCCTTGCAAGGACACCAAGTTTTCTTGCAGCTGCTTTGGCTCTGGACTCAATGAACCGCCTATAGTTGAGGTTCGTAGAAAATTCAACCCCTAACAACTGAAGGCGGTCAGTGTACTCCAAGGAAACATTCCGGAAAGTAGGAGCAAAGGTGAGCGGGATCCTTTTAGCGGTGAAAAGACACGCTTGTGTTATGGAGGCGTTAAATTTCACGGGATTGGCATCGCCCCATTCGGAGACTGCCTGTAGTGTGAGGCTCACACGCTCAACCATAGCCTCTCTTTCTGACTGGATTTGGTCCCGACTGGCCCGAGCACCTGGTTGGTATCTCCACAACTGTGCTGTCGTCTGCATACCCATAGACACCGGAAATGAGCAGATCATTCATATACAGCAGGAAGAGAGTTGCGGAGAGAACGAACCCCTGAGGAACACCGGCGTTAGTCGCCACAGCATCCGATGAGCAGCCATACGACGACCCGGAGAGACCGTTCACTCAGAAAGTCCTTCAACGAGGCAATCAGGCCAGGGTATAAGCCGTACGCTGAAAGCTTGCCCAATATACTAGCGTGCCAAACCCTGTCAAAGGTCTTCGAAACATCGAGGGAAACAACAAGTGCTTCACCACTGTTCTCGAGGGCTTCGCCCCATATGTGAGTGGCATACGCTAGAAGGTCCCATGTTTTTTTTTCTTTTATAGGTGAAGGGGCAAACGAGCATACGGCTAACCTGATGGTAAGTGACTACCGCCGCCCATGAAGAACTGCAACACCAGGGGAAATGCAGATGCGTTGCAGGCCTTTTAAAAAGGAGTAGGCTCATTTCTTGAAGGTCCCTAAGTCGTATCGGTCCAGAAAAATCGCTGGTAGTAATCGATTCCACAAGGAAGTTGTGCGAGGAAGAAAACTTCTTCTAAATCGCACAGTGGTGGACCGCCAATCATCCAGATGGTATGGATGGTATCGCGAGTTTTGTCACGATGTGCGATGGTGAAATTCAGCGACTGGAGTTAGTCCGAACAATTCCTCAGAGCACTCCTCGTGATAGATGCGATAAAATACGCAGAGATGCAACATCTCTACGCAGTGTCAGTGAGTCCAGCCGATCGGAAAGAACTCGGTCGTCAACGCTTCGAATCTGCTCTGCGCTGGATGCGTTCAAGTGGAATGAGCTGGCACTGGGGAGCCCCTGCCCAGAGATGGGAACAGTATTCCATGTGGGGCCGAACCTGTGCCTTGTAAAGTTGCAAGCGGTGTGCCGGCATGAAATACTGTCCCGCTCTGCTGAGCACGCCAAGCTTTTTATAGGCCAATTTGGCCTTCTCTTCCAAGTGACCACGAAACTGCACATCACTCAATATGTCGACACCGAGGATTCCGATACTGACTGAGGCAACAAGGGGAGTGCCTTGAAACTGAGGAGATACGACAAAGGGGTTCTTTTTAGCGGAAACACGCAAACTTGTGACTTCTGGGGATTGAACTGGACTAGATTTAATCGCCCCCAGTCTGAGACTTTGTTCAATAAAGTCTCGACTTCAGACACAAGTTTGTTCCGGTACTCGGCAACGTTTTCCCGAGAAATATTGGCACGGCCGGTGTATAAAGCATCACCAGTGCTGTCGTCTGCATAGAAATGAATGTTACCGATTTGCAACATATCATTTATATGCAGAAGAAACAGCGTTGGTGATATCACGCAGCCTTGTGGAACACCAGCGTTAATGGCCTTGTAATCGGAGCATGCACCGTCTACTACGACCTTGATGATCCGATCTGCAGGAAAACTGGTGATCCAATTGCACAATTTCTCGGGAAGCCCATAGGAAGGGAGCTTCGAAAGAAGCGCTTTGTGCCAAACCCGATGGAAGGCCTTCGCTATGTCCAAACTAACAGTCAACGCCTCCCGCTTGGACTCCACTGCTTTCGCCCATCTATGAGTTAGGTAACCTAGAAGATCACCAGCTAAGCAACGTCGACGGAAACCGTACTGGCGGTCACTAATCAGCTGGTGATCCTCAAGATACCGCATGAGCTAGCAGTCAATAATATAATCCATTACTTTGGAGAACATGGAGGTAATAGCGATAGGCCTGTAGTTGGACGGATATGAGCGGTCGCCTTTTTTAGGGATTGGGTGCACCAAAGATGTCTTTCATGAGTTAGGGACTACGCCTAGGGAGTAGGAGTATCGGAAAAGATGCGTTAAAACCGATGTCAACTCCGGAGCACACGTCTTCAGCACAATAGGTGGGACTCCATCAGGCCCACTTGACTTTTTGACGTCCAGGGAGTGGAGTGCTTTACGCACCGAGCGCTGTGTAAACAGCACTTCCTGCATGGAGCACTCACACCGCGGGATGGTCGGCGGTGTGTTCCCCCCGTCATTGAAAGTCGAGTTGTAAGCAAAAAGAGAGCCTAGCAGATCGGCTTTCTCCTTTGCGTCATGGGCCAGTGAGTCATCCACGCTGTGCAGAGATGGCAGAGATGGCTGACAGAAGTTCCTTTGGACAGCCTTGGCGAGAGACCAGAATGCACGTGTTCCCGAAGGGAGGCGAACTAGTTTCTCGCCAATTCCGCCGATGTGCTCTGACCTTGCCTTGGCAATGACACTTTTGAAGGACCTGGAGGCGGAATTATACTTCTTTTTAAGAGCGCTGGTGCTTACATCCCGGGACGTTGATGCGTCAGCCCAGCACTCTCAGCCCGGTAGCACTCCTGCTTATAGCGTGATCCAATTTTACAGGAGTGACCAAACCATGGCTGAGTTCTGCCTCCGATAGGCACCACAGATGATTGAATAAATAATTCCATTCCCTGAAGTACAATATCAGCGACAGAATCAACAACAACGTTGGGATCATCCGGCGAGAAGCAAACCCGCCCTCAAGGGTAGGATGCAACCATCCGGAGCTTTGCGTCTCGAGCATCGACCCAGGACAAGTACGCCATATGCTTGTGCTTTTCAGCACGAGCGCACTCGGAGTTGAACCATGGGCGAGCTTTATCACCAATGGGCACGTCAGGAAAGGGGATGAAGTACTCCATCGCTTGACGTATCACGTCGGTTATGGCATCCGCGCAGCTCGACTGGTCTTCAGATGAGAAGCAGACCTGCCACCAAGGATAAGATCCAAAGAAATGCCGCATCTCATCCCAATCTGCTGACTTGTATCGCCACACTCGCCACACACCGTGTAAATCTTAGTTAGGTGGGGAATATAACGACACAGATTTCACTAGACAGTGGTCAGAAGTTCCCAAGGATGAGGTAAGCTGAACATCGTACCTGTCTGGATCGGTCGACAGCAGAAGGTCGAGGCAGTTGGCTGTGTGCCCATCCACATCAGGTAACCTAGTCGCTTGTTTTACCAGCTGGGAGAGCCCCAGCGACAAGACAAAATTCCACGCCTCTCTTTCAGCCTGGTCGGTCTTCTGGTATGGGAACAGCCAGTCCTGGTGCCAGGCATTAAAATCCCCCAGAAAACCAACTGTGCATTAGGGTACCGATATAGAGCCATATCAGAGGCTTCACTGAGGTGTTCAAACAGCCTAGTTGCCTCGTGGTCACCGCTGTGCGATCGGTAAACACAAGAATAAGTAATTTTATTCATTCCTGTGTCTATCAATACCCATATCGTAGAGAAAGTGGGGTCTTCAAGGTGACGGAGACGCTTACAGCAGATGTCGTTGCGGACGTAAACACAGACCCAGTGAAAATTATTTGATTATTTCCGTTTTTTAAAAGTCGGCTTTTACTTATAATTTTTACATTTCATCAAAGGTTTAAATTTATCAAGTGTTTTCTACGCAGAAAATAATCCCAAGGGGCCCCAATCACACAAACTTGGTTCACATTGCAGGTGATAGCTGAGCTTTCAAATACGAGTAGTTAATATCATTGATTGACTTAGGTTTTAGATCTGCTTAGTCTGAGGTATCCTAAGGGTAACTTAGTCTTTTGTAAGGTTTTTCTTAAGCTACCTTTACGAAGCAAGGGTGAGTCACTGGTTTTAAAATAAAATAATACTCGTAAATATGTGCAAGTCGATGGATGCAGGTGGCTTAGGACCGTGCTTTGTATCATTCCTTGGGGGAGACCTATAGTTCAGCATCAAAGTTTAGTTTGTAGTAATTAACTTAAAAAGTTTAAATAATTATGCTAAGAGTGGTTCACGATGGTAGTAAAAGCGCCTTATTCTAACCTTGTGGCTCTGCGTCGCTTACTAAACCCGCATCCTTAGAAGAAAACATTTTTACGTGATAAAGAAATTTGGAAAAAGCTTTTCTAGGAGCGTCTGCGGCTGAATCCAGCTCCGGATGGCGGTAGAAAGACGGTTTTGAACCTATTTTTGCGAAATTTTTACAGTAGATACCGTAAATAATTAATCTACGGTTGCATTAATACTAATAATTACCATAATTTTCCATATAAAACTATACCTAAATAACAAAAATTAGATGAGATAAATTACCGTTAGCACGATATGCAAATTATTTAATACATCGTGAACCTGCACACAGGTCTGCTGCACAGGCCTCCTTTGTTTCAGGGATCGCTTCGAGGCAACGTTAAACAAAATATTAGCTATTAAAATATTCCACATAATTGCCATGCACTTAGTTAAACTTCTGTATATAATTTTAATTAAAACAATGTTTTGAATAAAATTAATTTTACGGATTTAATCGCGTTTATTTTTAACTATTTTAATTCACAATGTTGCGGGCGCTTTACAGCACTCATAATCATGTTTTTAGGTTTGTATCAGGGTAAGCTATAGCTAACAGTTAGTACTTTTCTTTTTAAATCGGTTGATGAATAAAAATATGTCAATTTTAAAGTGCCCCTCGCACGCCCTTTACCTGACGTGTACACAAGTTGGAAGAAAAAAACGCTGCTTGGCTTCTTCATCGGCGTGCGCTGACCAAATTTACGTAAGTACGTGAAAAAGAAAATAGTCTAAAAATTGGGTATAATATGGTAATACATTACAATACTATCCTTTATAATATCCTTATTTTTTTCCCGCCAGCGCCATTTTCATAAATTACAATAGATTATTTTGCTCTTCAAACGGGTAACACATCATTTTTATTTTGTTTTTACGCGAATCTTAACTAATTAATTTTAACATCTTTATTATACTGGGTTTCCGCTGTGACGCCCGTGTTTTTTAAGTTCAACCTATATCTACTTCATGTTCAGTAATTTATCATTTATTTATAAGATTAAATACAATATAATCCATCATCGTTTTGTCCTGCAGGTGTTAGAAGAAGTGACTACGGGATAGATATAACCATCTCTCTACGCCAGGCGTAAAACACCAAGACCAGTGATTGGCAGCAGCGTCTAGGGCGCGAGACGCCTGGTATTGCGATCGTCAATCTGCCATAAACAAACAGCCCATTTCCCGCAGCGGACTGATGATGATGATGATGATGATTACGATGATGCTTATACCACTACACAATCAAGTTTCATTTGTCTATATTAGTAGGACTTGTAGATAATACATGTTTGCACGTATAGAATCGCGAGCACGGCTAGTTATAAATCATGTAACAAAAACAGTGTGTGGTTCCCGCTAAGTTCTTTATCAGAATAAATATTCAAACGTATAGAAATAACTTTACTTCAGAAAAATCGATCTTAAAAAATTAAAATAAATTTTTGTTCGCATATGTATGTGGTTTTATTACTTGTAACTGACACGCGCGTCGATAAAGCGAATTGTTTGACCAATACTCTTACTTCGCATCCAATGTAGAGGTAATAAACCCACACACAATTTGCAATTAAAAAGTTAAAATTTAATTTGAGTTTTATATGGTCGGGTTTCCAGGGGTAAAGTTATTTCTATACGTTTGAATACTGACTGATAACGTACTTAACGGGAACCACGGTTTTTTATTACATATTGTATATAAAAACACTACATCCATCCATCCATGCACTTGATACGATGAAAAGAGTTTCACTTGAGGACCATTATTTTAAGCGGTTGTAGCAAAACATTTTACAAATGCTTTCCATAACCATTTTAGAAAGTGTTTACTGTATCCAAAGTCTATGTACAAAAAGACTAAAAGCTGCCCAACAAAAACCCTTTATTGATAGCATAAATAGAAAAAGCAATTTTCAGATTTGCTGCTTTATAATTTTCATAAATATTCATGAGACATCCTCCGTTATACTGTGACCAGGCGACAAGTGAAATTTTGTCACATTAATTTAAAAACACTATTTATTTATTTATTTATTCATATGACACCAGTAGTGCACACATTATTACATTTTATTGAGAGTGGGCTTAATCTAGGGACTGATGTGTGCACCCTTATAGGTGACACAGCATTACAAAATACTATAAAATTTATGACAGGGCAGAGTTACAATAGCTTATAAAGAAATAATATTTAAAGATCATATATAACTAAGACAATAAAAACTTGCACATATCTATTACATTTTTCCTATATTTAGGGAAAGTATCATGACAAATATCGACAGTAGGCAACACACCACAGAGTGAATTATAGGTGTCGGAGTTTTGGCGGGAACTTGATCGGCGGCGGTTTGCTGCTCCTGTATTATTGTTTGAATAAGTGGATTTTGATATGTAAAAGTGGTGCGATTTTGTGTATTAAGTGTCTGCGCATGTAAACTATTAGTGGAAACGGTGAAACAAGTGCTCTAATGGTGATGTGATTCTCAAGATAAGGTGTCTATGTGCTTAGGCGCCTTGAGATACCATCGCCAACTGTCAGCTGTCTGCTGATTCAAGTTGCCGTCAAAATCTCCAAAGGGCTGCACAATGTGACGCATCAATATATTGTGAAGCAGTGTACTAGGAAGGATGAATAAACATTTGGGGAAATTATAATAAACCGAATAAAAATACCTAAGACTTGGCCTAAAGGTCTAGATACCAGGCCATAAACTCCAAAAAAAAAATTATAGGTGTCACACATTCACGGTATCGGGGCGTAAGACCCCATGTTAGTCCTGGATTGAGGAGTGTGTAACAGTTTTGTTATTGGACGACGAGGGATATTGTATGGTATATTTAAGGAGAAATATTGTAGTAGTTCACAACAGGCAGTCCGTCCGTTTACTATTTTATATAATACCAGCAGGACGTGAACTTTTCTCCTACTATTCAGGGAAGGTATTTCAAAAAATGCCAATCGCTTTTCATAAGGACACCTATGTGAAACCCCACTACATATGAAGGCAAGATGTCTTGTGAAGGCTCTCTGAATACCTTGTACTCTTTGGGAGTGCACAGCATATGTTGGGTTCCATATTGTACTCACATATTCCAGTTGGCTCCTTACGGTGTTAAAAAGTAAGAGTTTAGTGCTTAACACTAGTATATCTTTTAACAGAGTTCCAAAAAACAAGAAGATTATTTAATCGACGCGTTTGTTTTTTATGTATTTTACTGTTTTTAGAAAACTGGTATTTATAAGTAAGGCAAACATAATTTAATTTTAAAATTAAAAGTGACTTTTTAAACAGGTAAGAATAAAATAATTTCCACATAATAGTTTCTAAAGTCGGGGCTGTAATTATTCGATACACTGCGTCTTAGCACCGACTTCAGAAGATATTACGTGTAAATTATTTTATTATTTTTCGTTTTTAAAATTATTATTACTTTCTTACGTTTCGACGGCTCCGTGGCGCAGTGACTTAGCAATGAATTGCAACGCTGGGGGCCGCGGGTTGGAATCCCGTAAGGAACAAGTATATGTGTGGCCTACAAATAACTGTTTCGGGTCTGGGTACTTACCCATGTGCAAATATTATTTGTATACTGCCTCCACAATACAGTAGAAAATCCTAGTATACGGGAACGTTTTTAATTAAATCTTTAATTAAATTAAACAATTCTTCTTAAATTCTGCACACGCCTTTTCATTCGGCTTTATGCCATTAAGGCCCCATTAATGCCTCTTCCATTCCCTGTTGCTCACACGTTCATTGATCTCGTTCATTCATCTTGTTCACTTATCTTCGTTCGGAAATGAAATCCTACATATACATTAAATATTTAAGTTATATCATACTGAAAAATTTTGTAGTTATTTCCGAAACAATTTGAAGAGATGTAATGAAATAATGTGATCATTTCTGTCTGAAACACAGCAAGATTTAATATTTAAAATAATAAAGTATAAGAGTGACAACACATATTCAGCGTAGCGCAATGAGGGCTAATAATTTTCTGCTCACCAGATGTCGCTAGTTGATACTGAGGTAAAGTTTTTTGTTACACAATGTAATTTAATTGAGAAGTTGTTTTTTAATAAAAGTTTATCAGTTTCTAGAGTATTATATTAATACACAAAACAATGCGTCAGTGGTGGTTTGGTTTATTTATTTTTAATGTTATTAATATAAAATATAGCTAATAGTACAGAAAGAAACAATAACTTTTACATTTTCCGAACAAATTAACTTCCCCGCTATGAAATCTGTCAAATACCTCACTTTCTAGTGGCGCCGCCCTGGTTGCAGAAAAAGTCGTGGATGCCCTCATTACTTTTCTACCACACGGTAATACGTGCCGGTCACGGTCGCACACGTAGTGTCACGAGATGGACTTCAATAATTTATACAATAAATAATTTATACAATAATAAAGGCAAATTGATAAATTATGCAATCCAACAGCATTACTATATATCACGATGTACTCTGGTCGGTTTTACCGCAGAATACTGCTCTTTGCCTGCGCTAGCGGAATAATCACAATAAACAGAATCATCCGTTTGAAAGACCAAACACGTCGCCTGCGTTGAACTGTGTACTGCTTAAAGGAATATTTTTGAACTCTACCCTCTCTTCTATTCATCGCTTTTTGTTTTTATCCTCTACCTTCGACTTTTCATAATGTTAAATATATCCATTTTATAGATTATGGGGCAACAGGCCTTCTTCCTGGGGCTTATCATCGATAGCCGTCTTATCTGAAAAGAACACATCGATATGTTTCAAATTCAAATTCAAATTCAAATTCAAAATAATTTATTTGTTAAACATAGGTAAAAAGTTACAAGCTTGATGGAAAAGGTATGATAAGTAACACTATGTTTCACCTTAGAAGGCATACAAATATTTGGTTAACATCCTCACCTTGCATTACTAATATTAATACAATTCAAACATTACAATTTCAATAATAATTAGTATGTCTAAGAAAAAAAAATGCATAAATTACTGTTTTTATTAGCCATTACATAATTTTTAGTAACACAATGATAAAAATATAACAAATAAAAATATAATTAATAAATCGGACATTAATTGTAGGTACCTACTAAAACCCATTCGTTTTATCATCAAAATATTCGTTGATAGAATAGTATGCTTTTTTTATTAAAAAACCCGAAAGCAATTTCTTAAATTTGTCCATATTATCAGTCTCTTTGATGGTTTTTGGAAGTTTATTAAAAATTTTAGGAGCCATACCCAGGAAACTTTTTGAATATAGGGCTGTTTTGTGAGGTTTTATACGCAGTGTGTTCCTATTACGTTTACTATGAGTGGTTTCAAATATGCTAAAATGTTTCTAACAAACATGGCTAATTCGAATATATATAAAGATGGCAGGGTTAGTATGTTGCTCAATGAAATGCGGTTTGCAACTATCGGTAACCTTCAACTGACATACTGCTCGCAAACATTTCTTTTGTGCTTTAAAGACTAATTCACGTCCTGGGGAGTTTCCCCAAAATATTATACCATATCTCAACGTTGAAGAGACGTATGCATGGTAGGCGGTTATGACTGTTTCACGATTTGTAATTTTAAAAGGTTGTGTAGCATAGTGGTATTGATTTATCTTTTTTATCGTGTGTTCAATATGTTTACTCCATGTCATTTTTTCGTCCAGCCAAAGTCCCAGAAATTTTGTATGTTCTTTTTCGTTTATAATTTTAGTTTTATAGTTAATATTAAGTTTTTGTTGTTTTGACCTTTGTCTGAATGACATAATATGCGTTTTATCTAAATTAATTTTAAGATTATTGTCATTTAGCCAGCTTATTATCCTGCATAAATTTTGATTTATGTCCGTTTCAAATGAGACTTTGTCTTGTCCAGTGAATAAGACTGTGCTGTCATCAGCAAATAAGGTCATAGGGTGCTGAGTTACTTCCGGCAAATCATTTATATAGACTAGGAATAGTAAAGGACCGAGTACACTTCCTTGCGGCACACCGTAGGTTGTTTGCTTTTGTTGCGAAAAGTATGTTAGTTCAATATTAGTACGCGGACAGATCTTTTTTATTTTAGTAATTTGTTTTCTATCATTCAGGTATGACGTAATAAGTTTTAACACATTACCTCGGACTCCATATTTTTCCAGTTTAAGCGTTAGAATATTCAAATCAACGCAATCAAACGCCTTAGTCATATCCATGAATAAAGCGGTTATCGGTATATGATTATCTATACCAGTGATCACTTTTTCCATAAAACCATACATGGCCATATTTATGTTTTTACATTTCCTAAAACCATATTGTTCCTTCGCTAAGATGTTATTACTTTCTAAGTAAGAATATAAGTTGTTATATATTACTTTTTCTATTATTTTAGAGAATATTGGAAGCAAAGCGACAGGCCTGTAGTTTTTAGGATCATGTCTGTCCTCCTTTTTATACAAAGGACTTATAACGGATAGTTTTAAACTACTAGGAAAAGTACCATTTTCTATACATAGATTAACCACGTAACTTAGAACTGGGGAAATTTCAACGCCCACATACTTAACTACTTTTGTGATTATATCATCATTACCGGCACTGTTAGTATTTTTTAACGTATTAATAATTTTATATAAATCGTGAGGAATAGATGCAGGCATAAACATTGAGTTCATTCTACTATTTATGGATGAATAATTATAGTGTTCGTTACTAAACTGGTTTATAGGCTGGACTTCATTGATAAAATAATTATTAAATTCTTCAGCAATTTTTTCCGGATCATATATATATTCATTATTAAAATTAAGTTTTGTAATATTATCTCTAGGGAAATTGTACTTATTCTTTTTTATTATTTTCCATGTGGCTTTTGTTTTATTCTTCGTGTTGTTGATATAATAACTATTACGCGATGTTTACGATAGTTTTCGAAGAATTCTAACCAGATTCTCATTAGGAGATCCCAAAATACTATTCATTTAATTTCTGCATACATACAAATCGTTGGTAGAATGCGTAAAATCATATGGTGTTTCTAGCTATATTAGGACCTACAAAACATATCTGGGTCGTTTTTATACTTTTATTCTTCATTATCATCATCATCATCATCATCACGTATACTTTGAGACTCCGTATTTTAAAAATATTAGTACGAAAAAGTGTCAAAAAATCGCAGGTGTTACGAGGTAGAGCCATGCTGCAGCTATATTAATTGTATAATTTTAGCACGAGTGGGTCGGCTCGACCGGGGAAGGACCACGCCCTCACAGAATACCAGCATAAAATAGCAGCTTAATGCTGCTGTGTTTTGTATGGTGAGTGTAGAGAACCGGAGACCCTTTTTACTGGAAAAGAGGCATTCCATCTTAGTCCTCAAGGCTGACAACGCATCTGAATTTTGATTCGCAAACGAGAATAGATGTAGATGTCTATGGGCCACAGCAACCACTTACCATCAGGTGGACTGTGTGCTAGCTTGTCACCATTATCCTATAAAAAAAGGTGTTGCAGCCACATTCTTGTTTGCGGATCTTATATAAAAAATCAAAATTAGCCTTAAGAACCCAAATAATCATTATCAATCATTTAATATCAAGTTTTTGTTTAGAAAAAGCGAAATAGATATAGATCACATAAATGGTCTTTAATTATCTTAAATCTAAATAACGCCACATTAATAGATCCTATCCAGTCGAAGCCGGGGCGAACGATAAAGATAAAATTTGTATTCAAGTATTATTTCCCTTTCAGTTTAAAACAAAGGAAATTTGAATTAATGAGCTTTAAATCCAACAGAAACGTCAAAATAATTTTCATTAGCGACATGTATAGCGTATGATGCGCAGAGGGATTTGTCGTTAATGGCTAATTTCATTAAAATTTGCTCAATCTCCAACAAAGTTTGAAATTTGAAAACCCATTTTGTGAAGAGTCTTTTCTCTTATGTTAAACCTTATTAGAAAGTAAAAGCCGATTTCACATTTTGAAGTCGGGGCTTTCAACCTTTTATACACTTTTTATGCCTGACTGCCTCGTCGGTCTAGTGGTCGTAAAGGCTGTTGCTAATCATGAAGTTTTAAGTATGGAGTTGGGCCAAAA
>JAGSMP010001161.1:0-67341 GCA_029286625.1 Parnassius orleans | reverse complement strand
CAAGGCTGACAACGCATCTAAATTTTGATTCGCAAACGAGAATAGATGTAGATGTCTATGGGCCACAGCAACCACTTACCATCAGGTGGACTGTGTGCTAGCTTGTCACCATTATCCTATAAAAAAAGGTGTTGCAGCCACATTCTTGTTTGCGGATCTTATATAAAAAATCAAAATTAGCCTTAAGAACCCAAATAACCATTATCAATCATTTAATATCAAGTTTTTGTTTAGAAAAAGCGAAATAGATATAGATCAAATAAATGGTCTTTAATTATCTTAAATCTAAATAACGCCACATTAATAGATCCTATCCAGTCGAAGCCGGGGCGAACGATAAAGATAAAATTTGTATTCAAGTATTATTTCCCTTTCAGTTTAAAACAAAGGAAATTTGAATTAATGAGCTTTAAATCCAACAGAAACGTCAAAATAATTTTCATTAGCGACATGTATAGCGTATGATGCGCAGAGGGATTTGTCGTTAATGGCTAATTTCATTAAAATTTGCTCAATCTCCAACAAAGTTTGAAATTTGAAAGCCCATTTTGTGAAGAGTCTTTTCTCTTATGTTAAACCTTATTAAAAAGTAAAAGCCGACTTCAAAGAATAAAAATGAATTATATAATTTCACATTTTGAAGTCGGGGCTTTCAACCTTTTATACACTTTTTATGCCTGACTGCCTCGTCGGTCTAGAGGTCGTAAAGGCTGTTGCTAATCATGAAGTTCCAAGTATGGAGTTGGGCCAAAATCAGTTACCAGGTTTCAATAAGAAATCAAAATGAAAATGCGTTTTCATCGTCATTCATCATCATTACAGCCCTTTACAACTCCACTGCTGAACATAGGCCTCCCCCAAGTAATGCCACAAAGCACGGTCCTGAGCCACCTGTATCCATCGACTTCCAGCATGTCTCTAAATGTGTTCTCAACCCTATGGAACGAGGTGAAATGCCTTGGTGTCTGTTATTATATAATAAACTAGCGATCGGCCCCGGCTTCGCAAGGGTGATTTTTGGATCTCGACAAAAGCGCCGCCTACTGGGTCCAATTGTGAACCACCCAGGGACACACTCAAACACATACATCAAACTTCATCAAAATCGGTCTCAGTGACAAACATACGTACGGATGTGTATATAAAGACTAGCGACACGTTCTGGCTTCACTTGGGTCTTATTAATTAATGTCATTTATTTATCACATAAATTTAATCTATTCCGAAAATAAGCCCGGACAGAAAGACAAACAGACAGACAAAATGTTTAAAAATGTTTATTCATGTCTTAATAAAGACAGTTAATTCGATATTACAGACAGACACTTTAATTTTATTGGTATGTATAAAGATAAAGAGTGTGAAAATATTTTTTGTAAAGCAAGTGCCGTGTAGCAACACTGCTGCTGGCGTGCGAGCAAATTGAAAATCGTTTCACAATATTTTTGTAAAGGCACGAGAATTATACGTGTCGAAAGTAAAGATAGGAAGAATAATATGTTGCAGTCGCTACGAAAATTATAATGGTCTCACGTGTAATGTAACAGCTTGCCTTTGACGTATTTTTTAAATATAGAATTTATTTTAATTATAAAATTAGGTACTCTTATGCCCTAGCACTTGGTGAATTTTCGATGTATTTAGGAATAAGAAATTAATAATTATAATACCGAGTATTGTGTAGATTTAAAAACAAATAAAAGACCGAACAAAGATTGTTACAATTTAATAATTATTATTTTTATGAATGATTTAAATAAATGTTTATTTCCATTGAAATAAATTAGCATATATTCTAAGAATGTCATATTTATTTATTAAAATTGTTTAATAAATAAATTAATATGATATTCTTTGTTATTATATGATTATATGATTGCGTTTGTAACAAGGACAGATTATAACAAAAGTACGGTACGTCGGCGGCCCGTGTTGCTTTATGTAACAAAACGATGGACTAGCGCTCGGTGTTAGCCGAGCGCTAGTCCATCGTTTTGTTTAAATTATTTTGTTTAAATTATATTAGTGCAAATAGAATGGAAAATTGGAGCATTTTTGCAAAATGTGTTGTTATAAATCGTGCGGATTATAAAAACGGCTAAGCTAAAGTAAAATGGGACACGAATTCAAGATGTAATTTTATTTATTGTTCGTTCGAGTTGTCAGGTACGTAGTATTCCGACCCCACACCTGCATTATTGTACCACCAAGGAATACGTAAAGGTTTTATCATTTTTAATTCCTCTGGCCACTTTAACCATGAAGCGAACTCGGATGCCGCTTGAATATGAAGTAGAAATCTCCTTCGTCTTTATGAGTCCGCACCGACAGGCGGAGTGGTGATCGTACTCTGTCTCACATTTTTGACACTGCTGCCCATGCCCTATCTCAGAATTATACGTCTGGTGATTTTTTTATATAGAATAAGGGTGACAAGCGAGCACGCCATCCACCTGATGGTTAGTGGATGCTGTGGTTCATAGACAGCTACAACTATCTTCGATATACCATACAAAGCAGCAGAATTAAGCTGTTATTTTCCGCTGATATTTTGTGAGAGCGTGGTCCTTCTCCGGTCGATGCGATCCACTCGTGCTACAACCATAATATTATAGATGTAGCGTGGTTCTACCGCGTATCTATATTGAAATCACTTCATAATAAATTCAATTCTAAAGCTACAAAACACACTTCCTTCGCTAATACCTAAAAACAAGGAGTATCTAATCACTATGTTTTACCTAAAAAGGTGAAAATCCAAAAGAAGGAAGGGAGTATAATACATTAAATCGCATATTCATTAACTTGTACTTACAAGCTAACACCTGATGAAATCTCTTCTTTTTGTTTTTTTTTAAGTCAGTTTTTACTATTTAAATATTTATGTATTTGACCCTTTTATTTCGTTTTTTTTTCTTTTTATTTCCTTAAAAAAAATACATTATCTCCTATATTATGTCTGCAGTTTACATACATAAATGTCACAAGAACAAACATCCAAACCCGTAACAATTCATTATTTGTACGCCATACAAATACTTTTTCCGTGCGAGATTCGAACCCGCGGCCGCCAGCGGACCTCTTTGCTAAGTCACTGCGTCACGAAGCCGTCAATTTCGACGACTTTTGAGTAGACTAAACTATACATGTAGTCATTCCAATATTGCATTAAAAATATCATTACCAATTTTTACACTCCTAGGTGTGGAAGTTTTTCCTCAAATTAAAATTGAGGTAAAGCCTATTAAATAAAAAGAATCATTGTAGTCGGTACACAATCAGTGACTTAAAAATACAATCAAATTTAAAAATTCTTTCATCTTTGAAACCCTCTTAATTTTTTCATTTCAATCATTACAGCTTATCTAATTCCCACAGCTGAACATAGGCCTTCCCATAGAATGCCTCATTCGGGGATATTTACCATAGTTGCAACGTTTGGCAGGCGGGTTAGCTACCGCAGTTTTTTTTGCAATTATTGTAAGGAACACGCTGCTGCCCATCTTTTTGTTTGTTTCCCTATATCGCCTCTTGCGACACCCACAGGACAATATGAGGTATTGGATAATCTTACACCGCCAAAACACTCTTAAAATATTAAGAAGGAGTAGAGGCAGACAGTAGAACATAACAAAGATTTTTTTAGTTTTCTTAAAATTCCACGAGAACGAACTGCATTATGCAATAGAGAAAGCTGGCTCAGGTCCCCAGAGTAAAGATGTAGCTAATTTTTGCTGATGGATACAAAACAAGTCGACGTTCATTAAGAGTATATCTGCGATTTGTACCACTATTTTATGTTTTTTCAGAGTTGGTTATAACATCATAGTCTATGAATAATACTTTCCTAGCTAATTAAAACTACTTACAAAAATAATTACAGTGACAGCCTCGTTGGTCTAATGTTCGTAAATGCGGTTGCTGATCATAAGGTCCCGGGCTTAAATCTCGGACCAAAATAAGTTATTGGGTTTTTCTGTCAAGAAATTCTCAGTAGCAACCAGGAGTCACGAAGTTGGCGGTGTTTCACCCCGGTGCCTCGTAAAACGCGTAAAGCCGTAGCTCCTGCGCATGGTCTCTCTTCAGTTTTGTTGGTTATCGTCTCATAGACTAGAAGGGTAAGGTGAGTGCACTTGTGTTTGCGCATACACTCGGGCACTATAATCCTGTCTTGCGCATTTATGGATATAGTCTCCGCTGAGACTGGCTGCCGTGACCGAAATTCAGTCTGGAGGACATTATTAGTATTAATATTTACAGTCATGTCACCTAATTAATTACACATCACAATGAAGCATTAATACCGTGTAGTGTAAGAATGTCCACTACCCTTATCCTCCCGTGGGTGTCGTAAGAGGCGACAGAAGGACTCTGTAATAGACGGGCAGCAGCATCTTCCCGTCAAAAACATTTACCCTTATGAGACAATATTTCACATGTCGTAATGGATGTTAAAATAACATTAGTTTTATGTGAAATTATTTTTAATGGTATCCTTAAAACGTATGCGCTGTGTAGGGCGGCCTCCCATAGATGAAGTGACGACCTGGAAACACGTATAAAGTAGGTGGACGCAGATGGCTCAGGACTTTGTTCATGATTTTTTTTTGGGGAGGTCTATGTTCAGTGGTGTTGTTATAGTAACGATGATTCTCTCCTTTAATCCCTATTTAATGTGAATTTGTTAAGTAAATTTTTAAGGTACGGATGAAAAAAATACTGAAACTTTTTTAAAGAATATAGATTATAAATAATACTTATTTAAAGTCTCTCTTATGTTTAATTTATGATGACAATATTCATCTACGTAATCACTTCTTGTCACATATTTAAGTTAACAAATTTTATAACAAAAAATGACACAGTACCTAACTGTTTAACAAAACTATATTCTGCATTCACTGAATTTCTACAATTTATCACAGTGATCGCGTGGCACGAACTCGAGTTTTGAGACATTACTCTCCAGCTTAACGATGCGTGAAATTTAAGGACCTTGAAGAGTCACGTGCTTCACCTCTGCTAGAATATTTATAAATTTCCCTCAGTTAGCGAGAAGTTTGCTCGAACTTTACAACTTAATATATTTAAGACGAAGTTTATGTTAAGTTGTTAGCTAAACTGTAAAGAACTTAATTTTTAATTTAATTCAATTTTATTAGTAGTCGAATGGCGGATTCCAACCTTTTGGGTTCGCGGTCCGCACGCTGCCATTAGCTCAGACGGCAGTAGCCTAATGGCACGGCAGTGTATTTTTTCACACCGCCACCACACGGCAATGAATTATAAGTTCGTTCGTTCTCCACTAAGTGGAGGCTGTGACCCATAGACATGTACATTTATCCTCGATTAAAAATCGAAACACAGATGTTTTGTCACCTTTGAGAACTAAGATGCCTCGTTTCCAGTTAAAAGGGCCCCAAATTCTCTACACTTAACAGCAGCACTAAGCTGCTAATTTACGCTGGTATTCTGTGAGCGTGTGGTCCTACCCCGGTAGAGTCGACCGATTCGTGTTACCACCATAATAAAGCTACAAAGTGGCTCTACCACGTTTAGTAAACTAAAGTAACAACCCAATCTACATCCGTCACTCGTATCTGTTAGGCAAAGGCTTCTTCTAATTTCTGAGAGTGTTCTCCGAGTGAGGAGGGGCAAGGAAGAGTCGGTCGCGTCCATTAGCGAGATTAAATGAAAGTGACTCTTGACCTCACATCCATTTACCATCGGATGGAATTTGTAATTGGTTGTAACCATTATTTCTATACAAAATTATTCACTACTGTACAAATGTGTGACATTTCAAGCTAACAACAACTTCGCACAATATCGAACCTTGGTTACGTCTTTCGCAGTAGTGATAACTGCTGAAGCATACGCGTCATAGAGTGGATAATGCATTTAGACTGGCGTAATGTGAGCCACTCTGAATAGATGTTGTAGTTTTGAATCTGGCGCTCTGTGTTTAAATATTATATTTATGATAAATTTTTAATAAAATTCTTCTCAATAAGCTTGTTGCCATAGCCATTGTGTTAAAATATTTTGTACATCTTGCAACAAATACTTAAAATACAATAATAATCATCATCATCATTCCAGCCTATCAAAAGTTCACTGCTGAGCCTAGCCCCCTCCCCCCACTCCATAAATCACCTTATAGCATTAAGCTACTATTTACCCGACAGCCCCAGGAGGAGGGTAATGTTTTTCGAGTGTATGTACCACGATATAGCAGCCACATGGCCGTACCACTTACAATCTACGATAAAATAAGAGACAATCGATAAACGTTGTTAAGTCCGAAGCGTCAATTTTAAGAAACTGATCACTATCGCTCATGAACATCTGCAAAACCAGGGTAATTGCAGGTGCTTTGTCGGTCTTTTAGAAATGAGTAGACTCTTTTCTTGAACGGTCCTAAGTCGTATCGTTGCTGAAAAATTGCTGGCGACAGTAAATTAGCAAAGCAAAGTAAAATACTAATACATCTTATCTAGTTATCATCATCATCAATAACAACACTTTTAAAATCTTAGATATAGGGCCTTCGATACATGCGACAATAGTACAGGCTATTTGCAAATAAAAACTTATTCAAAGGCACTCGTTCAATTCGTCTTTTGTCCCTCTCCGCTATTGTGATTTATGACTACCTCAAATATTTAACAACTCGTGCCGCATTTAAAGCGACGCCGCTCGATTGTAAACTTTACAAATTGATTTGAGAGCTGCGTAATCAGATCAAGTCAGCAAAAGTTTTGAGTTATACAGATTTACTAGGTGTTAAGATTTTTTTTCTGTCTAAGATTCCGTTACCGTATGTACCACCGTCTTACCTTTGTGTTTATATGTGATAGTATTCATACAATACGTTGAGCATGGTTTTAGCGTCACTAAAATGTACTTAGCATTCTATCTATCCTTATTCGATTTAGTTATTCATTCCATCATCACAGGATTGACCTAATACAACAGGGAAGTCAAAATTTACCTATAGAAAAAATACAAGCAAATTTTTAAATAAAACTAGTTTTACGGATTTTATCGCTTATATTAACTTATTTTATATTCCCGACGTTTCGAGTACTTTACAGCACCCATGGTAACGGGGGGGGGGGGGACTGAGGTATTTGACGTCCCAATGCCTTAGTTAACCACGGTAGCCTCCAGATTAAAAATTATTAATTTTTGTACCGATCTACGCAGTACTGCAGACTACCCGGAGCGTCGATTCTTCACATCAGCTATGTGTAAATATAAGAAATCATTATACAAACAAATTTGTCACCGTTACCGTTACAGCCTATTAAAAGTTTAATTCTGAACAAAGGCCTGCCTATAGATTGCCTTATATAGGTATATTTGCCATAGTTGCCAAGCTTGGAAGACGGGTTGGGAACCGTAGTTTTATTTTTTATTTTAGTAGTTATTAGATAGGCGCTATTGCCGGTCTCCTAGTTTATTTCCCTCTGTTGGCTTATCACTTTACGCCACGCGACGATATGGAGTAGAGGATATTCTTAAACCACCACATGGTCTAAAAATCTATGAACATAAAACATCAGTAGACTTTGTGAACTCGTTCAGAGAAGAGTTCACGTTCATTCAGAGATTTACGAAGGAAGTTGTCGATTTCAATAAAATTACTTATAGTTAACATTTTGAACGAATCACATAAATACTGAAATAAAAATCCATCAAAATACAATTTCAACGTCACCCGCGAGCTTACGACTTTGAATTGAAGTATAACTAACAACATTACAGTGCCGCGTTCTTGTTTCAATTAGGCCTAGAACGTCCGTTCGTTTTAACTAACTAATTTAGTATAATTTGCATACTTCACAAAAAGCATTAAATTTTTTTACAGTCTACATATCTGACATTTTATTACAACTCTATACAGGTTTTATTTACTAGGTAGATTCAAGCTGTAATTTTTTTTATAAAATTGAAGTGACAAACGATCTTACAGCTCACCTGATGGTGAGTGTTACATATATAGGCTGATTGATTATGTACTCGTTCGTCACCCTTAATTGTCACCTCTTTTTGTGATCAGCGTTTCAAATAATCAAATTTCATTGCTCGTCAATTCACCGATAACGACGTAAAATGGTACAGAGTCCTATTCTTGTTCTTTTTTTAATTATATTGCATTTAATGCGAATATAAAAACTTTATTAGATACTAGTCACCCGTCCCGGCTTCGCCTGGATAGGATCTTTTAATGCGGCGGTATTTATATTTAAGATAATCATAGACCAATATTTTTAATATTATTTTATTTTTAATTTTTTTTTTTCGGACAGAAAGCTAGACAAATATTTTAAAATTGGTTATTTATTCCTTAGTAGCAAGCAAATAACCCCCTGAGCGTGATAGCAGCCAGTTATTTCAATGTTATACACACACATTTCACTTTTATTTATATGGTTAGATTAGTATGAGCAGTAAATACTCACCACAGAACACAATTAGGTACTCTCTGCCGAGATAGACACACTGTTTCCACCGCTTAAGTAATCAATTGTATTTTCATACCAAAGAAGATATTATTATTACCTACAACGTAATTTCAATATCGAAATAATATAATAGTGCTCAGTGGTAACGCTAGGAAAAATTAACTCACGAAATTATATAATTAATGGTAGCCTGAATGTCAAAATTGACCGTAGGTATTCAAGTTTTTAGGTTTGTATATTAAACAAGTTTTTATATTAAACGTAGTATTCATATTCTCCTTGGTATTTTTCTGAGACCTTGGCAGTATGAACGTCAACAAATGATATAATTGGTTTAAGTGACAAATATGCATTTGATATTCGCAGTGTGCAGTGTATATAAATTTTAGCTTCTGCACATCATATCCATAAAAATATTTATTTACACACACACACACACACGCACGCACGCACGCACGCACGCTCGCACGCACACCCACACAAAAACACACGCACACACACACACTTAACACCTATCCATAAAGGCTAAACATACCCACTCGATACTGTTGTTAATCTACTTATATACTATGTATTACAACTAACTTACATAACTAACTATGTATAAAAGTACCTTAGCGAGTTCACTTAGATTACTCGAAAATAAACCTATCGATCCTCTCGTGAACTTTTTTCACTACAAGGATTGTTCGGACTAGAGGTGAGTTACTAAGCAAATTGGTCCTGGCCATGGGCAGCGCTGGCAGCGGCGGGCGGGCTCCACCGGTGCGCACAGTTGCAGGGGGCGCAGCACCCCCGGGTCGCACGCGACGCCACGGACCAGCTTCACCACGTACGCAGCCAGTACAAACTGCCGTCTCACTATGAGCTGGTTGTACCCGACCATCCCAAGCACGAACAGTGTGGGATACATCAAAGTGTAAAACGGATATATTCCATACAGTTTGAAGTACAGGTGCCTCTTAAATTTGTTTTGGACACGTTCCAGCATTAGGCTGTACTTTTCTTCGTGCGGAGCCCATATAACAGTACCGTACTCCAAGTGACTCCTGACCATAGCATCGTATAGCACTTTCAGTGTGGTAATATTTGTAAAGTCTCGTGACTGTCTCAGGACAAAACCCAGGTTTCTATACGCATTTTTACAACTTTTAACAATATGCTTGCAAAACGCTAGATCTGGGGTGAGATGGATTCCGAGATCTCGTACCTGAGACACACGCGTCATCGGTATCGATTCGAAGTTCATTGATTTACGCGCATGGGTGAAAGACATCACCGAACATTTGGACACATTAAAATACAATTTATTTTCGTGGCTCCATTTCACCACTCTGATTATGTCCACCTGCAGGCGTTCACAATCAGATGTATCCCTAGCCGGAAGCAGCAATTTAAGGTCATCTGCAAATAATAAACACGTATTATCTCTGACGAGTTCTGGTAAGTTATTTATCATTATTACAAATTTGAGAGGTCTCAAATTGCTGCCCTAGCTCACACCGGATCGTTTATAGTATAAAATAGAATAGAATAATTTTTATTCAATATACATAATACTTATTGAAAGTCATTTATTTATATATTACTGTTTCGGAAAATACCTCTGTCCTGGGAAGAACTAGCAAGAAACCAAGCGGGACTTTTTTTAAATATATTTCACTTTAAAATAAAAAAGCGTAGTCCTTAACCGGCTCGACCGGGTAAGGACAGGATCCCACGGAATACAAGCGTAAAATAACAGCTTAATGCTGCTGTGTTTCGTATGGTGAATGTAGAGAACCAGAGACCCTTTTTACTGGAAAAGAGGCATTCCATCTTAGTCCTCACGGCTGACAACGCATCTGCATTTTGATTCGCAAACGAGGATAGATGTAGATGTCTATTGGTCATAGCAACCACTTACCATCAGGTGGACTATGTGCTCGCTTGTCGCCCTTACCCTTAAAAAAACTTTTTTGTACGATAACTTGTAATCTAGGTTAAAAAAAATTATTCGCTTATTTTCTAAAATCCAATAAATTTCTATAACCGATAGAAGGAAGTTTGTTTTGCGAATGGCAAACCTTTCCAAACGCTTTTCACCTTCGTTCAAACTGTCTGAAGCCGGCGAAATCTTCTGAAAAACAAACTGAGTTTTAAATAAACCAACCTATCACGCCGGCGGCAGCAACAACTTCCCTTCGAGTACTGTTTATGTAACCTAATTGCAATCGCCTTAAGCAAACGTCATCTAACTCTCTGTCTTTGTCCTCCTTTAATCGACTTCATTTTTCCAGTTTAAAAGCGCTTTGTCTTTTATTTATATTCGCCAAAGGAGTTCTTTATTCTAGTATATTTTTAGAATTATCTTATCTATAAGAGTTTGATAATGAAATCACATATTGTATCAGTTCTCTACAATAGTATCTAATACTAACAAAAAGCACTACAGGATTTTACACTACAGGCATCAGGTCGTTAATAGTTCACTTTTGGGCATGAATCGCTCTAATAGTCGCGAAGATTTTTTTTTTGACAACGGATTAGCGATTAAAGTACACAACATGTAACAAAAATCCTGTGGTTCCCGTTAAACGCTTTATCAGAATCAGTATTCAAATGTATAGAAATAAATTTACTTCCGAGAATACGCTCATAAAAAAATTAAATAAAATGTTATTTGCATGTTGTATGTGATTTTATCACCTCTTTATGACAGGCGCATCGGTAAAGGGGGGTCTTTGACAATACCGCGTGGCTCAGCTAGTTTTACACAAAGAAGATAACAGACATCTCATCTCATCACTACCAAAATAACATTATAGAATAACTTGCAGCGTATTTTTATAAAAGCCGTATACTCCCCAGTCCTGTAATTTGATACGTTTTCACTAATAAATTGGAAAGGCAATATAGAAGCCCTCATAACAAGTAATGCACGTGAATTCAATTAGCGGCACCGCACCAACGCCGACTCAAAGAACATCTCCATTTTAGTATAAAGTTTGCAAGAGATACCGCGTAATGCGCTGTAATTCAATTTACATTTAAAAATTTCCTTTCATGTTTTGCAAACATCTCGGATAATTCTTTTATTAATTACTGCCTTACTGCCATTAAAAATCGGTAGATAAAACGAAAACAAATTTGAAGAAAGCTTAAGGTCACGCCATTTAATATAAAACGAATCATAATTTTCGGTTTAAAATTTACGGAGATTTCGTGTAACATACACACAAAAAAACGGAAAACAGTCTAATAAAAAACTGCGGTTTCCAATCCGCTTACCAAGCTTGGCAACTATGGCAAATATCCCCCTGTGAAGCAATATACGGGGAAGGCCTACATTCTGCAGTGGACTTTTGATAGGCTGTCATGGTAAATGGTATGGTATTTGTTTTCGACTATGGTTGAATATCTTTTGAAGATATCATTGTTGATTTCAACGTTATCCTGGTACTAAAAAAGAAAATCTGTTTTTACAAATCTCTTCAAAAAAGGAAGCCCATGATGTCCATGTTGTTTCGATCACCACAACAAAAACAAGCAGGCTTTCTAATCGGCGATGAACTGGCTTTCATAATGTATGAGGGTATGAGGGTTCAAATTAATATGCGATATTGATACTTACCACTAACGTTACAATTGGCAGTTTCCTGAGGCTTGGAATAGATAATCCCCAATATATTTTGTACAAAGTGTAATGAACTTTATTTTTTGAACAGTAACGAATGTTCTCGTGGAGTGTATATCTTGTAAAGCTTATGAAGATATGGAAATATCGTGGAATGATCCTTTATTTAGATATATACGTGCTCGTGTCCTAATGTCAATCAATCATTCAGCAGTCTTGTTAAGTGTTTTAAGGTTCTGTATCTAAAAAAAGGAAAACAGAACCCTTGCACGATCACTTTCATCTATCTGTCCAGCCAAGACCATTTTTCTCATTGCATGGGTTGAGGTATAAATTTGAATATACCTCAGCTGCAGCCAAAGAAAAAAGGCGGCTCAACCGAGGTAAGACCACGCTCTCGCAGAATACCACCGTAAAACAGCAGCGTAATGCTGCTATTTTGTTATAGTGCGAGGCGAACCTGAGAACCTAGTTACTAGTAACAAGGTATGCCAAAGCGTATGCAGTTTCATTATTTATCAAAGATGGACGTAGACGTTTTTGGGCTATAGAATCCACTTACCATCAGGTGGAATGTGTGCCCTTATTCATTAAAAAATGACATGACTAAACTCACACCAACCTAGCTATGTTTTTTGTACAAAATTTGTATCGATAATCGATAGAGTTGATTACATTATAATTAGAGTGAATGGAAGCATTTAATTCGTTCCAGTAATATAATTTTACGTTACGACTTAATGAAATTGTGTTAAATGAGATTTTATACGCAGGAATTTAATACAAAGAATAGCTATTTACAGGCTTGTTATCATTTTAAAGAGTTCATCCATCCATCCATTACAACCTATAAAAGTCTCCCGCTGCACATAGGCCTCCCCAAATAAATTGCCTCAAGGGAGGATTTCGCCATAGTTACCACGCTTAGCAAGCTGGTTGGCAATTGTTTTTTTTAATAATTTTGAGTTGTTATCAGGAAAATACAGCTGCCCATCGCCAGTTTCATTTTCCCTCTGTCACGTCTTACGTCACCCTAACAACGATATGGGGTAGTGGATATTCTTAGAACGTTGTTAAAACTTCGAAGCATTAGTTTCATAATTTTTTTAAATTGAGCAGAATACTTTTTTTTAATATAGAATAAGGATGGCAAGCACACAATTCTCTTGATGGTAAATAGGTGCTGTGGCCCATAGACATCTACATATTATGTCTTGGATTAAGAATCAAAATGCAGATCCGTTGTCACCCCTGAGGACTAAGATGTAATGCTTCGCTTTCAGTAAAAAGGGTCTTCGGTTCTCTACACTAGAGATTTCTAAAGTGGGTTCCGCGGAACCTAAGGGTTCAGTGGAAAAGTGACCAGGGTTCCGCGAAATTATTTATTTTTGCTTGTTAAGTAATTTCACACTTTGGTATATATATTATTTTGAATTGGCGCAAAATATGAGATGCGAAAAACCCATTACTGTTATATAGATACATAGGTAGCTAACGAGAATTACATTATAATATTTCAATTGCACTGTCGATGATATATAATCATTTGACGTGGAGTTCCCTAAAATAAAATTTTATGTGTTCCATTAACTTAAAAGTTTGGGAACTCCTGCTCCACACTCACCTTATGAAACTCACTTATAAATTGTTATGCCCCTACGGGGCGTCACTTGGTGTATGATGTATTTCTTGTGGCATGCAAATTATATAAATAAATAACTCAGTAGTATTAAGCTGCTATTTCGCGCTGTTTTCTATTTGAGTGTGGTCTTTCCCCGGTCGAGCCAATCCTTTCGTGCTACAACCATAATATAGCTGCAGCATGGCTCTAGTACGTACATTTTATAAACGTCATGTAAGTGTGTGTCCGGTGGTGAAGGAAAACATTCTGAGAAATCTACATGTTTGGTCATATGAAGTCCTCTAAGTGCAGTGCGATAAGCAACACGTACTGCTAATTGCTGCAAGAATCCTCTCAGACAATAGAGAAGGCGTTTTACCGGCTGTGGGACGTATACAGGTTGTAACTTCTTTTTTAAGTTTGGTCACGGTGACCAGTCTCTATAAACTCTAACAATCTATGGGCCACAGTATCCATTTACCATCAGTTGGACTAAGTACTTGTTTATCATCCTTATTCTATAAAAACAATATTATCATGAAAGCAGAAAATGCTAAATTGCAGCCATATTTTTATTTACGTCACTGTACGGATACTGCGCGCGTTTATATCTTGAAAATTCGTAGATGAAAGAAAGCTATACTTGTTAAGTTGTTGCGAAACTAACTCCCCGAGCCCTTGGCAAAGGAACAGTAAACAATGTAATAAATCTCATTACGACGAAATATACAGCATTTGTGAAGTTTGGGAAACACGCTTGTTATTGCTCCAGTAAGAGCCAACGGTTAGAGATTTTCGAGTGAAAATAATAAAATAAGAATAAAATATCACGTTTTTTTTAAACTAAAGTGACTGATGATAAGTGGTTAATGGCTTCAGCAGCCCATTAACTCCTGCAACCAACCTTGAACAAAGAAGGCTACAGATGTGTTGCTGGCGAGGACTAAGATGGCATGTTTCTCAGCTCGTAAGTATACTGGTCCTCTATAACTTTTAGAACAGAATACAAATGTGGTATAATATGCACTGCTATTTGGCGACAGAAATAGGTGACTTACACATATGGACTCCTAGTCAGAAAAGGATTTATAGAACTAGGGTGACAAACGAGCACACAGTCCACCTGCTGATAATGGATGCTGTGGCCGGTGGACATTTTATCTATCCTCGATTAAGTATCAAAATGCAGATGCGTTGTCACACTTGAGGACTGAAATGGAATGCCTTATTTCCAGTAAAAAGGGTCTTCGATCCTTTACATGCACAAATCAAAACACTGCAGCATTAAGGTGCTATTTTACGCTGGTGTTCTGTGAGAGCGTGGTCCTATCCCGATCGAGCCGAACCATTCGTGTTACAACCATAATATAGCTGTAGCATGGCACTATGACGAATAAATATAAAAAAACTTAAATAAATGTAAAAATCTCTTTTTAGTTGATAAAGACTCGTAGGACTTAGGACTTAGGAGTCTCCCCCCCCCCCGAACGGGTTGTCACGTTGTCTGGCGAGTGGGCTTAATAGCCGTGGCTTGGTCACCCGCGGTGAACAAAGGGGAACCAAGATGGCCACTCCGAGTGGGCTTGGCGAGCTCACTTAGGATGTGTGTTAGTGTGCTGCGGCGAGAGGGGTGTCCTCTCGCTCTACCGCCGCAGCCAAGGTGGAATCGCGGAAGAAGAGGAGTGTTGGTATGGCAATGCGCCACTTGCCCTATCCTCCACGACTTTGACGGGGCCGCATCCACACGTGGTGGGGCTGCGAGGGGAGAAGAGTGTCAGTATTGCGAGGCGCCACTCTCCCTACCTTCCGCAGCCGAATCTTGGTTGGTGGCGAAGCCATAGACTAGATCCGCCGCAGGGGTCAGGAAGGCTTCTAAGTGCTTGTATTTCCTCGCCTCATGGCCTTTGCGCATCGGACACGGGGCGTCCGTTGCGCAGGTGAAATTAGACCATGTGTTCTGGTGCACCTGAGAAGGAGAAGGGGAAGAGTAGTCCTCTTCCCAGTAGGGGCTGTTATGGGGCGGTTGGCGCTGGTGGCGACACAGATCTATGCAAAAGCGTTCCCGGTGCCATACCAATATGCGACGAAGATGGAACAACATGGGTTTTAGTCAGTGAGTCCATCTCTTGCAAGGCATTTCCTACGTAAAAAGAAAAGAATAAAAAAGAAAAGTCCTTAGGAGTTTGCCTGAGCAGATTTCATTCTCATTCTTATCTCTGGCGTCACGCAGCAGTGAACCCTTTGCCTTCTTCTGTTTAGAAGCGTAGGTATGCCAGTACAATTAAAACAGTTTTGAGACATTTCATCTTAGTGCCCAGGGTTGATGAGATATCTGTAGCCTTCTCTGTTTGGAGTTGACTGCAGGTGTCCATGTTAAAGAGAATAGAATAGAATAATTTTTATTCAAATTAGATTATATAGCATTCTTATTAAAAGTTATTTTTAGTTTGTCCACTGGTTCGGAAAAAAATCTCTGTCCTGGGAAGAACCAGCAAGAAACCCAGCGGGACTTTTTTCCACTGTAATATTATACAATATAAAGTAGTTTGTACAATTATTTACAACTGTCATATAATACACAGCTTGAAAGCAATTACTCAATCTCATGGCAATCTCATCAAAGTCTTTATTTAATGAAAATTTTAACTTTGTAAAGGGATCTTTTCTGGAACCGTGTTGTAATAGAATATGAATCAGATACTATAAATCTACAAACAGACATTGATGCGGTGTTGAATTGGAGCTAAGAAAATCTATTGCCTTTAAATAACAATAAATGCAAAATAATTACTTTCACTCGAAAACCTAGACCAATTGTAAATTTGTATAGCCTACTTGACGCTCCTCTGGAAAGAGTAAATGACATTCGATACCTAGGGCTGTTATTATATTCCAAATTAGACTTTCATCTACACATGACAAGTATTTGTAAGAATGCACATAGAATGTAAGGTTTTGTTATTAGGACTGGAACACAATGAAGTAGTTGCTAAAATACTGTTTAACGCATTTGTTCGTAGCAAGCTGGAGTATGGTGCTGTTGTCTGGGAACCATTTGAGGATAAGTATGTCCTTATGGTCGAGAAGATACAGCGTAAGTTTGCCCGATGGTGCTTTAGGAAGCGATACGGGTACTATCCTCACCTGTATCCTTCTTTGTTCGTATCAGGCATGGTTGATATGGAAACGCTGAAATTTAGGAGGGTTATGCTTATGCTGACACACTATCTCTCTATATTGTATCACAAGATCGATAGTCCGTAGATACGAGAGAGTGTACGCATCTGAATTCCCGGTAATATACGGCAGGAGTCAGGGCTGCAGCCCTAGGCCGCCAGCCTCGTTTGCTGGCGTGACCTGTCGCGCGCACCCGGCGCGGCGAGCACGCGCCCATTGTCCGCGCACTACGAATAATTGGTGACATACTCGCTCAGCACCACGATCTTGACTTATTTTCTGATGGAGTGAGGAAACTTATTAATAAATTAAGAAATATTCTAACTGACATTGTATAATTTTTTAACCCTGACATTGTTGGAGCGCCTGCGCATTCTTCTCAGCAAAGAGTTAAACAACGTACTTGTAGTAATTACGTCCGTACTTAATGTTAATTTCAAACGGGGTCTTTGTCGTTGTAATATATTCTTTACCTCTCAACTGTTGTAAGATCAATACAATCGTCCAAGACCATTCAAGTTGCATTATTTTAAAATTCCTGCAAACTCCCGAACATGGTCCTGGATCGTCGCCGGATATAAAATAATAAGCACCAGAATTTATATTATACTCGTATAATAAGGTAAATTCAGTGGAGTTTCGTTGGAATCAAGTTTGGAGTTACGTCGCCGCCATCAAGAATGTGGGTCAATTTGCAGTAATTACGTGGTGTTTAAGATAAAATTTAAGATTCATCGTCACCCAACACTCTATTAAGGTAATCTAATAGTATTTGATGTAAATCACCGGACTTATAAGGTTAGTGAATTTATTGTTCCTATCGATTATTAATTACCTACTGCGTTGTGGTTAACATTTGCAATTTTTGATAATTTGCAGTAATTAAGTAAGTTGTATTGTAAGGATACTGTTAGAAATTAATCTACATTATTTTTGCTTATTTACATTATTTAGTATAATTGTGCAGTAGAAATCGTATAGTAGCATTAATTATTATTACCTACAACAAGTTAATGTTTTTAGGCTTTAATTATTATTTATTTTGTTGTTTAGAGTGTTTTATAGTAATAAAATTATACTAAAGTAATAGCGTAATTGTAGCATAGGACGATTGATTGTTTTTTTTTTTGATTTCGTGGGTATATAATAATTGAATTAGGTATTGTAAGTAGCTTAAATCATAAAATTATTTACTATTATTTGAACGTCGAGAAATATTAAAGTTACTTGTCACTATAATATTATTAAATTATTATTTGCCGAGTTAGTACCTACATACTGTATAAATAGTTAAGTAGTTTTTCAGAGCTTAGTAGTTAGTTAGTGCATTAGATAGTCGGAGATTGTTTTGAATATTTGTAATTATATACATTCCAGGTCGAATACTCTCGTCTTCCAGAATGACCGAAGAAAGGAGTTGATCAAAAACGAGGTAGTTTTAAAGGCCGCTTAACTGCTTTCATTGGTTACTTGGATTCGCTTACACCTTTACAAAATCATGACGCGACGGAATTGCAATTGCGTATGGGTAAGCTGGACACATTGTATAACCAATATGATGAGGTGCAGTTACGCTTAGAATGTATTGTCGACAAGCTGACTTACAACTAACTGAGCGTTCATGCTTTGAAACTCAGTATTACAAGGCGCTAGCTAAAGCTCAAATTTTACTGAGCGATCACCATAATGCTAACTCCGAATCGGCAGGTAGTGACAAGAGTTCTCGAGTCAGTAATCATAAGTTTGTTAAGTTACCCACCATACAGTTGCCAAAATTTAGTGGATCATATGAGAACTGGTTGGAGTTCCATGATACCTTCTTTAGCCTTATTCACTCTAATGATGAAATCGATGAAATTAACAAACATTATTTACGCGCATCTCTCGAAGGGTCTGCTGCTGTGGTAATTCAATCATTTGATTTTTCTGCAAGTAACTATACAGTAGCATGGAATGTCTTATGTGAGAGGTTTAACAACAAACGATTGTTAGTTCAAAATCATGTGTCCGCCTTATTTAACCTTGAAACGATTACTAGGGTCGTCTGTAATTTTAAAGCGCTTAATCGATTTATTGTAGAAACCTGAGGGCATTAGAATCGTTAGGCGAACCAGTTCAGCATTGGGACACGCTTCTAATTTATATAGTTACACATAAATTGGATCAGAAAACCTACCGTGAGTGGGAGGAGTTTAAAGGTCATTTAAAAAAGGATGAATCAGTTACATTTAATTTATTCCTTCAGTTTATGCGTAGCCGAGCTGATTTACTGAAACCTTAGACGTCGCGTAATGTTCACTTTGCACCGCATAGGCCGAGTCCTAAATTAAAATCCATGGTTTCGGTGCAACAATCGAATATTCATAATATAAACTCAAATAAACAACTCAAGGGTTGTTATAAATGTAACGGCGATCACAATTTAGGTAAATGTCCACAGTTTCTGGCGCTCAGTAATGAGGCTAGGTTGAAATTATTACCATCTTACAAGATCTGTTATAATTGTTTTGTCAGGACATTTTGCAAACCATTGTAAAAAGCCAGGGTGTAAGATATGTAACCGCCGCCACAACACAATGATTCACGTGACTGAAGCGATAGCACGTCATACCGTACAATACAAAATAATTTCTCGCTCGAGAATGAGACGGCACTCGGACAGGGACTCACTCGTCAATGACATCAACTGCAGGCACTGATGGAACAACGTCGCTTTATCGGCAAACGTAGCGCATCGCAGTGAACAACGAGATGTATTATTATCAACTGCTTTGATAAAACTACTTGATTGTAATAACGTCGAACACATCGCCCGCGCAGTATTAGACTGCGGTAGTACATCTAGTTTTATAACTGAGAATATGCGCAAACGATTAAATTTGGATTTTGTCGACATAGATAAGTCGATTTTAGGCATTAATAGCGTGTATTCTCACGTAAGCAGAAGGTGTCGTACATTTAAAGTCGTTAGATAATAGTTATTCCGCTAACATTAATTGTTTCATTTTGCAATCAATTACTAGCAATACCCCAGGCCGTGAATCAAGCATACGTGATTTTCAACTTCCATCGAATATTTGCTTAGCTGACCTTACATTTTACAAGCCTGCTGATGTAGATATTTTAATCGGGGCTGATCTCTTTGGGATTTGTTAGGTCACAAAGAATTAAGTTAGGAAGTTTCATTCTACAGGAAACCAGGCTGGGGTGGATAGTTTCTGGTCCAATTGGTGTTCATCATTCTGCATTGATGTCTAATGACTTACGATGCAACTTCCTAAGACTGATTCTTGTTTTTGTGACGATAATAAAGATGATATTCGAATCGACTTAACGCGGTTTTGGCAGCTGGAGGAAATAAGTCCCAAGTCATCTCATTATTCACCTGAGGAAAAGTTGTGTGAGGATCATTTTGTAAAAATACGCGTCTTGATGATGGGCGTTTTTGCGTTCGGTTACCTCTCAAAAAGATACCTGTCTATTAGAGATTCATTTAAAAGAGCTACACATTGCTTGTTCTCCTTAGAGCGTAGATTAAAATGTAAGCCTGACATCAAGCAGATGTATTATGAAGTTATGTCTGAATATCAGTCACTGGGACACATGTCAATTTGTGAAAGACCTAATTTAAGTAACGGCGCGTATTTTATACCCCATCACGGCGTACTCCGTGAAAGTAGCACTACGACTAAACTTAGAGTAGTTTTTAATGCAAGTTGCCCGACGTCGTCAGGTATTTCGTTTAACGAAATACAAATGGTCGGTCCTGTAGTTCAGGACGACTTGACGTCGATCTTGTTACGTTTTAGGCAACATAAATACGTTTTGTCTGCAGATGTGGAGAAAATGTACAGGTGCATTATCGTTCATTCTGATGACAGGCACCTTCAGCAGATAGTCTGGCGCAACAGTCCTAGTGAGCCCATACAGACCTTTCAATTAAATACTGTCACGTACGGTACGGCAAGTGCACCATTTCTCGCAACACGCTGCCTGAAACAACTTGGTCTACAGTGCAAAATAAAGCCATAGCGGACATCATAATGCATGATTTTATGTCGATGATCTGCTTACGGGTGCTGATGACTTAGATGACGCAGGCCATACGTCAAGGTGTTGCCGAAGTATTGGCATCTGCTCGTATGCCATTGCGAAAGTGGAGATCGAACGATCCCGAGTTACTGTCAGAAATTGCCAACACATCACTTGACCTAAATATTGGTTCTCGCGAGCCAGACAAGTTGTTAGGTCTTGGCTGGCATTCGAATTCAGATGAACTCTGCTTTCCATTGAATCACTAGTTCCCGATGGCAATACTAAGCGTGATTTGCTTTCAGTGATTGCACAAATTTGACCCGCTGGGTCTTCTAGCCCCGTATGTAATCACCATGAAAATATTGATACAAAGGCTTTGTTAGACAAACTTTCATGGATGAACCACTGTCTCCGAAATTAAGAAACGCTGGTATGGCATTATCAAATCTCCTCTTTTAAATAACATCTGTATTCCACGACTAGTTATCTGTGAGTCATGCCGGGTGCTACAACTGCATATTTTCACTGACGCTTCTGAGTGCGCATACGGTGCGTGCATTTATGTTCGAAGCGTCAGCGATAAGACAAAAGTTATGGTTCGATTATTAACGGCTAAGAGCCGTGTAGCCCCAATCAAACCCACAACAATACCACGATTGGAGTTGTGCGGTGCGTTGGTAGGAGCTCGTCTTTATGAGAAGGTTGTAAATTCCCTTCGTGTTAAAATTGACCAAGTCTTTTGGACAGACTCCACGATTGTTTTGGGGTGGTTGCGAATGTTGCCCTGCAAACTTCAGCCTTTCGTGCGTAATCGTGTCGCTGAAATTTTGGATAAGGCCAGTGACCATAAGTGGGGACACGTCCCAACAGATAGGAACCCAGCAGACTTAATATCTCGTGGTGTGGATATCAGTGCTCTGGCAGGACTTAGATTGTGGTGGTCGGGTCCAGATTTTTTAATGTATGACATATCAAAATGGCCTTCTCAGCCTAAGAATGTTGAAACACTACCGGAAACGCGTCATGATATTATATTAACTGCAGTCACTAATCATCCAAAAATAATGATTGTTTTATCGATTTTAGTCGTTTCTCGAATTATTCTGCCTTGTACGTTCCAGCTTACGTTTTACGATTCATTATGTCTTGTAAAAGACAGTTTATTCCTTCAAATTACTTAACGGAATTAGAATTACGAAACGCGTTAAATATTATAATTTCAAAGTGTCAATATGATTCCTTTTCAGAGTACAGTTTGATTCTGAATAAACAAAATTTACCTAAGAAAAGCCCACTTCTTAAATTTAATGTATTTTTAGACGAAAATAAAATTATGCGTGTTGGTGGTCGTCTTGATAATTCTAAATTTTCATATAATAAAAAGCATCCTATATTATTACAGTCCAATCATATATTTACAAAATTATTATTTGACCATGAACACAAAAGGCTAATGCACGCAGGCCCACAGCTACTGTTGGCAAACATTAGAGATACTTATTGGCCGATAGGTGGTCGAAGCCTAGCGAAGGCCTGTTATCATAAATGTATACGATGTCATCGCATGAAGGGTAAGGTTTCGAATCCACTAATGGGTAACTTGCCACAGCAGCGTCTCCTTTCGGGTGGCTTTCCTTTGAAACCGTAGGAGTCGATTATGGGCCCTGTTATGAGCGCGACTCGTCAAGGTCGTGTGTCGACTGGTAAAGGTTTATATATGTATTTTTGTCTGTTTCACTACCAAGGATTCATTTAGAGTTGGTAGGTGACTTAACCAGCAATAACTATTTACTGGCATTGCGCAGGTTCATAGCTCGAAGAGGTAAGCCAGTTAATATTTATTCCGATAACGGTGCTTCTTTTGTTGGTGCCTACAATGACTTGTCCAAATTTTTAAAGGGCAATTGCGATTCTTTGAGCGAAAGCATGGCCAATGATAATATTAACTTTCACTTTATCCCGGCGTATACTCCTCACTTCGGTGGTCTCTGGGAGGCGGGAGTCAAATCGACAAAATATCATTTGCTTAGAGTGTTGGGCAATTGTCACTTAACGTATGAAGAACTTTACACCACGTTGACCCAGATCGAAGCAATATTGAACTCCCGGCCACTCACCCACTGTCTTCAGATCCTGCAGATTGTACGCCCTCACCCGGGACATCTTTTAATTGGGCGTGCACTGACTTCTTTACCGCAACCAGACTACCAGCATCACTCCACCTGTTATTAACCAGATTCCAACGCATTGAGCAACTGCGTCAGCATTTTGGGAACGATGGAGCAAGGAGTACGTCTCAGAACTTCAACAAAGAGTGAAATGGCGTTCTGCAAAGATAGCTTAAAGATAAACGATTTGGTGGTAGTCAAGGAAGACAACCTTCCACCGCTGAAATGGAAGCTGGGAAGAGTCGTTGCACCACCCAGGAGCCGATGGCATTGTTCGAGTTGCAGACATCAGAACTTCTACTGGGATTATCAAGAGGGCATTTAACCGGATTTGCCCGTTACCGGTGTCATTTAATTCTGGTTGAAATCAAAGATTTCAACGCCTGGGGCATGTTGGAGCGCCTGCGCATTCTTTCTCAGCAAAGAGTTAAACAACGTACTTGTAGTAATTACGTCCGTACTTAATGTTAATTTCAAACGGGGTCTTTGTCGTTGTAATATATTCTTTACCCTCTCAACTGTTGTAAGATCAATACAATCGTCCAAGACCACATTCAAGTTGCATTATTTTAAAATTCCTGTAAACTCCTGAACAGACATTGAATTTACTTACTATTTTAATGATGTGTAATATTAATTAGACTAATTTTGTTTTATTTCTTTTTTGTTTTAATTTTAATTTGTTTAATTAGAGGCAATTATTTTAATGATTGATGTTGTATTTTTTATTTAATGTGATTTATTTTGTAATTTAATGTTATGTGTTTTATTTAATTAAGATTATGACTTATAATTCATTTAATGTTAATTTAATGTATCTAATGTTACAAGCGTGTTGATGCTACCATCTGTTAACTTGTAAGCATGTCATCATCATCAACATTACAGCCCTTCACAAGTCCACTGCTGAACATAGGCCTCCCCAATAATAGGCATCCATCGACTTCCTGCATGTTTTACCAAGTCGTCACCCATCTAGTGGGGACGCCCACACTTCGTCCGCTGGCATGAAGCCGCCACTGAGAACCTTTTTTCCCCATCGGTTGTCGGTTCTCCGAGCTATATGGCCGGCCCATTGCCACTTCAGCTTACTAATCCGTTGGGCTATGTCGGTCACTCTGGTTCTATTGCGGATATCCTCATTTCTAAGTTTATCACGCAGAGAAACTCCGAGCATAGCTCTCCATAGCTCGCTGAGCGACCTTGAGCTTCCTCATCCGACCAGCAGACTCGACCTGGCAACTTATAACGCACGCACCCTGAGGATTGACGAGAAGATCCTGGAGCTGGAAGAAGAGATATACAAGTTGCGCTGTAATATTATAGAATATCCGAGGTCCGACGAGAGGGGAGGACACGGTAATCTTCGAATCCGGCAACATGTTCTATCACCGGGAGGGCAACCATCTGCCCCAAGGAGGTGTCGGATTTATCGTCCACAAGTCTCTCGTTAACAACGTTAAAGATTGGGAGTGTGTCGACGAGGGTTGCGTACCTTATACTCAGAATCACCAAACGGTATTCGCTGAAGGTCATACAGGTTTACGCACCAGCCTCGGCACACCCTGATGAGGAGGTGGAGAAATGTATGAGGATATCTCTAGAGCCATACATTCCTCCAAAACCAACTATGCGGTGTTAATGGAAACTTCAACGCAAAGCTAGGCACAAGAGAGAACGGTGAGCTGAAAGTAGGAAATTCGGAATAGGGCAACGGAACCCAAGTGGCTAGCAGCTGGCTTCATGGAGAAAGAAGGATTCTTTATGATGAACTCTTCTTCCAGAAGCGGCCCCACAGGAAGTGGACCTGGTCAAGCCCCGACGGTTCGACAAAAATGAGATTGACTTCATTATGACGACCAGACGACAACTGTTCAGTGATATTTTAGTGATCGCGAGGGTGAAAACCGGCAGCGATCACCGAATTGTTAGAGGCACACTGAACCTAAACGTTAAGTTGGAGAGGTCTCGTCTAGTGAAGTCAACGCTCCGTCCCCTCGTGCACTAGTACAAAGTCCGAAACCTTTCAGCTCGAGTTACAAAATCGTTTTCAGTGCCTAGAAGACTGCAATGAAGTGGACGATATAAATTATAAGCTCGGAAACTGTCCATGTGATCGGAGCTAAGTTCTGCAAGACCCGCCGCAGAAAAACAAAAACTCTCCGATCACACTCTGAGACTAGACTATACTGATTTCCTTCTGAGCCGCGTCTACGTGCTGTTTTCCAGAGTCATTACGAATCGTCTCGTACGCAGACTCGACAACTTCCAGCCTCCCGAACAAGCTGGTTCCGAAAAGGGTTTTAGTACCATAGACCACATATGCCTTCGGCAAATTGTGCAGAAGACCGAAGAGTACAATCTGCCACTTTGCCTTGCTATGGACTATGAGAAAGCCTTTGATTCCGTCAAATTTGGCGGTGCTACAGTCCCTTCAGCGGTGCCAAGTTGACTGTCGGTATATCGAAGTGCTGAAGTGTCTGTACAGTAGGGCTACGATGCCTATCCGAGTACAGAATTAGAGTACGAAACCTATCCAACTGCAGAGAGGTAAGACAAGATGACGTTATATCCCTGAAACTCTTCACCGCTTCATTGGAAGACGTATTCAACCTACTGGACTGGAAATGATACGGTATAAACATCAATGGCTAGTACAAAACTCACCTTCGATTTGCCAACAATATAGTACTTATGGCAGAATCGCTGGAGGACCTAAGCACTATGCTCAATGACCTCAATAGTGTCTCCCAACGGATAGGTCTTAAGATGAACATGGACAAACAAAATGATTTCTTATATTTACGCGAACACTACATTGAATAAAACTACTTTTACGGATTATTTCGCATTTAATTAACTTACTTTTATTAATTCCTGACGTTTCGGGTGCTTTACAGCACCTATGGTCACGGGGACTGAGGTGATTGACGTCCCGATGTCAGAGTTAATCCGGAGTACCTTCAGCTTTTTAATTATTAATTTTGGTCCGATCTACGCAGAATGAACTAACTGCGTCTTGAAGTCTTGCAGCGGTATGCTTGGGTTTAGTTTTAATTTTATTAATTACAGGATCCCAAGCAGGTGGTAGTACCAGCCTCCTCTCTATTGAAATTAGGATGTTTTTAATTTCAATAGCCTCACGTATCATCCTTGGCAGGAATCGATGTTCTTTCGCGAGAATCTGTAGTTTATCAAATCCAATATAATGGGGGCCGTCTAGGATATGATCACAAACTGCAGACTTCCTGGAAGTAGGTGCTTCACGTCAGCTATGTGTTCTTTACGCGGTTTTGATGGATCGTTTTGTTTGCCCTATATATGAGAGACCACATTCACAATGAAGCTTGTACACCCTGCATCTTGTAGAGGAATATTGCACTTGACGGATGGTAAGAACTGACTAATCTTCTTCGGCGGCCTGAAGAATGTTCTAATAGAAGCTCGCTTCAAGATGTAGCCAATCTTGTCTGTGACACCTCTGACATATGGTGATACAGCAGGCATACGCTCGACTGTGGCCGGCTTCACTCGATCACTGTGACCCAGGCGCGGGACCCGAAGCTTGTTGTCGTGCAGAACCTGCTTGACGTGCTGAAGCTCGGCGGCCAGGTGTTTGCTGTCACAGATCCTCGTGCTCTGTAACAAAGATTTGCCCACAGTAGCTAACTGTGAAGGATGATGGTGGATTCACCATTTAAATATCGGTAAAGACCCATACAAACCCGAAACGTCGGGAATTAATAAAAATAAGTTAATTGAACGCGATATAATCCGTAAAAGTAGTTTTATTCAATGGACAAACAAAGATTATGTTTAATGTCCATGTCACACCTATGCCGGTAGTTGTTGGAGCACTAAGCTCGAAGTTGTTGACGAGTATGTTTACCTGGGACAAATAGACCGAGAGGTCAATCGACAGATTCAATTCGGTTGGGCAGCGTTCGGGAAATTACGGCACATCTTCTCGTCAGTTATACCTCAAAACTTGAAAACGAGACTGTACAAACAGTCTCGTTTTCTGACAAACTATTTTTGTTATCATTTTCGTAAATGTACTGAGAGGCAAAGTTAATATATTTTTTTTTTTAATTTTACCCTCAGAGTCCTCAGTTTTATGTTGTAAATAGCTCATATGGACCTGTTCTGTATTCCCCATAGCAAAATCCCATAAAACATTATGCCTGGAAATAACTGAAATGTAACTAACTGTCTTGACACTAGTGAGACCTCTAATCCTTTTACAACATATGCTGCAGAGCTTAGTCTGCATGAGCTTCTGCACAAATAGTGGCGACGGAAGGAAATCGTAGCGGATACTTGTTATCAGGAAGATGCTGTTGCCCATATCAACACGTGGGTGTGAGAGAAACAACAGAGGGAAGCAGAATATTACTGATAAGAAATCAATATAAATCTGCGGTTGCCAGCTTGCCTGCCATGCTTCGTAACTATGCTTCTACTTTGAGGCAATCTATGGGGTAGGTCTATGTTCAGCAGGGCTTTTGATAGGCTGTAAGTTTAATGGCACATGGGCAACATAGGTGGCCATTTTCATCACTTGCCATCCACTTATAATAAGCTCTCCCAACTAAACTAAACTTTAACGCTAATTCCCGTGTTGATTCCTAGCTACATCCGTAGTTATCAGGCAAATAATTTTAAAAGCCACGGTTTTTAATACATTTGTACTTATATAATATTTATACAATGTAAAACAATTAACATTAAATGCTGTTTAATACATTGCATTGTTAGACAAACAAAATAACAGTTTGGATTACAATATAAACATAAATAAAATGAAATCTAACTAAAAGGTACACAGTATTAAAAAAGCTATAATAAAGAAAAACTAAAACTAAAATTTAAATTGTCATACAGTCCTACTCCCCGTGGTATCGTGCCAAGAACGTTGGCTGCGATTCCTCGCTCAATGGCTATACTTAGCCTTTGAGCGAGAAAAGAACGGGCCCTCTTATCACCATCAGCAACGAACTTCCTTTAGGAACTTCACCGCACGTGGACCCACGGACCGATAGTCTCTACAGCATACGGCACAAATATGTTGTAATTTCTCAAGACTCATATTTGCGCCGCTTACTTAATTCAGCTGCCTCTGATGCCGCTCCGTCTCTAAACAAGGCACTCTTGAGATGAGAGGCCGCCAAAGTGTCTACTCAAGTAGCATCCCAAATAAGCAATATAATAAATAAACAATATAAATTAAAACTTTTCATGTAAGTTTTTTTCTAATTTTTAAAATTATATTTAAAACCCAATTTAAACAGTTTAAGGTATAAAATAAATAATTAAAATAATCAAAACCCGACTACAAAAAGACAAGTTAATAGTAATGCTCAAAAAGACCGAAACACGATTTTTGAGATTGTGAATATGATGATGATGGAGAATAGAAAACAAAATTCAATTCAAAATTCCATTATTTTGATACGTTTGGTTAATTTTTTTATTAACGTATTACGTATTTTATGACAAAATCCGCCATTTCGTTTATTTTTTCAAACAGCTACCTAAGAAAACTTAGGTTTTAGACGAATAAAACGATAGGTTAATTGTCGAAATCCATCCAGCCGTTTGAAGATACGAGGTAATAAAGAAATTTACAAACATACAATATTCGCGCGAAAAAAATTACCCTTCCTTGGCAGTCGGGTAAAAAGTAGGAAAAGAAACCTTAGAGAATTTTCCAAAAATTAAATTATGGCCTTAAACAAAAACGAAACTCTTTCGAACTCTAGTATTTCGTAAATTGTGATTAAGCGACAGTAGCCTAAATGTACCGTACATACCATATAGTATACATAAATATGTAACGTACAGTTCGGACTGCAAACTCAGAAAAACGCTGGTTCGAATCCGCCATTCTATTACTGTGGTGAACCACTCTTAACACAAGCATTTTTAACATTACTTAGAGTGTTTAGCGTTACTAGAACACTTTTAAAAGAACAAAATGTCGTTAAAAAGACAGACAATTCCTAATCGAGACTTATTCGTGCGGCTTTTACTAAACCGTAGAGTATCTTGCGCCACATTTAATTAAAGGAAAAGGTTGCAAATCAGATGCTCTACGTCTAGGGAATCACCGACACTGATAGCGTAACCAGCACAGGTAGAAACCAATATAACTTGAAAGGCGAGCGATCGCAGCGCAATTGTGACTCGGCTGCATTTATCTGCAATATTGCTTTCATCGATTAATTTGAAACAAAATGAAACTCGAGAAGTGCATAACCGTTGACAACATCAACCAGAACCTGTTAAACGTGAAGTACGCGGTACGAGGACCCATATTGGAGCGTGCTCTGCAGATCGAGAGGAAATAGTAAAGGTAAGGCTTGTTATTTATTATCTTCGCTAATAGTTCATTGTGTTCGAAATTATTTGTAGATCGCAATTTATACAACCTTGTAAGATGATTTGTTTACTTTAACTTAATTTAATATGTGTTAAAGAAAATAAAGTTTATGGCAATTTAAGATACAGGTAACTGAGCACAAAAGTGTCAAGCTTTGTTTTTTACACTTTTGTTGTCAATTAGAATCTGCCTACGGCAACGCGCATATAAAAATACACACGCATTTCTTTTCGCTATTAAATTTTGATTTTCGGTGGTAAGAATATCTGCTATGGATAGATGGATGACATAGTGTATAGAAGAATTAAATCCCAAACTTCAAAAAAGTGAAATTATTTTATTTTTTTAGAAACCCGCTTATACTTTTTATTATTCAAATGTCGTCTTAATAGTTATATTAAAACTTCACCCTATTTTGCCACTGTTAGTGGTAGAATTATTCTCCAAATTTGTATTACATGATTGCGATGTTTTTTTAAATTAAATAGGTAATTAATTAATAAATAAAATAATCGAAAATCAGAAACAGCCAAATAATAAACCTCCTCCTATTTTTGAATTCCTCAAAAAGATGTGGTTATCGAAATAAAGACGCAAGAATGCAAGTTTCAGGAGTTTTAGGGAGGTGGAAAGCTTTGATGTATTATTTGAATGTAACAAAAGTAAAAAAATATATATTTAATGCCATAATGTATACTACATTCACACATATCAAAACTTTTAGCACCATTTCAAAATGCAGTATCCATATATATAGTATGTTATATACAGTATAGTATGCATATTTATTATTTTGTATTATATTTTATCGAACTGATTGTTAAAAATTGCTATCACCTACCGCATCTCCAAAAGTATGACTGAGAAAAATCATAAATTTATTCATGGAGCCTATCAAAAGTCCTCAGCTGATGACGGGCTTTCCCCATAGATTGCCTCATAGAGATCATTTACCATAGTTGCCACGGTGTGCAGGGGTTTAGCGACCGGAGCTTATTACTATTGACTTTTTATAGAATAAGGTGACAAACGAACACACCGTCTACTCTACAACTATCCTCGATTAAGAATCAAAGTGCAGATATGTTATCACCCCTGAAGACTAAGATGGAATGCCTCGTTTCCAGTTAAAAGTGGTCTTCAGTTATCAACACTCACCATACAATACATAGCAGCATTGAGCTGCTATTTTACGCTGGTATTCTATTAGGTTGTTTTCAGCTCATCTCTTATTTCAGTTTCCTCTGTCGCCGCTTACGACACCCTCGGGATGATATGGTATAATGGAGTTTCCATTACAAGGCACGGAAAAAGACTTACGGTGGCTGACCGCAATTAATAACAAATTAATTGAGGGTAGGCGGGCGTTTCGCAGCGGCTTGTTATTAATTTAATAGCAGGCGGCTGCGTACGTCAGGTGGTGATTGGTCGCATGTTTTATTGCATGACGCGGTCGCTCACTACTGGGCGTGGGAGCGGTTGCGTCGGCGAGTCTTATAAATAGCAGCTGTTTTTGGCTCGCCGCTCACTTAGCGGTCAGCCACCGTAGAGTCTATTACACCTGAAGATGCCCCGTGTAGAGGCGAAACACGTGTCGTATTGTCGGTGGTGTGTCTTTCCTAGTGTAATGGTGGTGGGAGTAGTGGTGACGGGGATAGTGCACGCAAATGAGGGAGGGCGGAGGTGCTCTTCAAACTAGGTAAGACACATCATTTTATTTTATTGAGCGGATATTGGCAAAGTAAAATTTTTCCTACTTTAATTAAAATATATTAATTTTAGATTTAATTATATTTTTTCGTAAAAATACTTTTTACAGAACAACTTGTCAACGTTAAGCCAAGAATGAACAATCCCCTTTAGTATAGTTACAGCCTATAATATACGTCCCACGGTTGGCCAGGCCTCCTCTCACTTCTGAGAGGGTTTAAGGGCAAGAAAGTGTCCACCGTGCTGCCCCAATGCGTGTTGGAGAACTTGAGATGTCTTCGAAAATAATTTTTTTTTCTCAGACAATCAGGATCACGATGTTTTTCTTTACCGCCGAGCACGTAATATTGCAATTAACAATTTTATTGGTTTCGGTGGGGATCGACCCGGTTTGCTCGCGTACTGTAGAATTTACAGCGAGCGCTAAGTACCTGAGCTACCACGACTCTTTTCGTCAAAACAACAAAACTAAAAATAAATAAATAATCAAACTCCTATAAAACAATTAAAGTTAAACTTTTAAGCGTTCTTCTATAGTGCTAAAAAACACCACAAGATTCCATGGATCATTAAAACACAGTCTCAAAGTTGACCCAATCTATAAATTAAGTTTAGAGTCTTGACAAAGTGGAGAAGAACATTGCAGGCAAATTGACTTTTGCATGCACGGAAGTGGTATCTTGTTTGCCTTTTCAATAATGCTGCGTAGTTTCTTTCTAGCAGGTCCTGAAACTCAGCCACGGACTTAGGGGAGGTGTCCTTGGCTAAAACTCGCGTCATAATAAGACGGAGTTCTCTGACTGTCATTATAAACGCGTTCTTTCAAGCTAGAAAGAACAATTCTCGCGCCAAAGATAAGTCCCCTCGCAGTTTGGCACCTGGATAATTTTGGTATAAGACAACTGCATTACCGTTAACGTTACAGCCTATTGAAGTCTGTATTTGTGTTTTTATTTTAGTCATTATTAGGAATACGCAGCTGCCCATCTCCGGATTTGTTTTCCTCTGTCGCCTATTACGACACCCATGGGATGATATGGGCTAGTTCTTATACCGCCACTACACGGCATTAGTACAAATGCATTAGTGCAAGCTAAATCTAAAATTCTTTAAAATATTGTCAAAGGCCATCGACGTGTTTTGCGACTGTTGGAATAGTAAAGTTAAGGGATGGCTCAGTTTGTTACGGCATTGGCTCAACGTGAACATTAACTATTATTTCATGACTAGAGTTTTAATAGTTTATAACTCAAAGAAACGAATTATAGTAATAAAGTTGCAGGGAGTGTAAAATAGTTAATATTTAGCATGTGTAATGTTATGAGTATTTCTTGTCATTTAAAGCCGGTTCAACGTTTAACAAAATAGTGCCAGGGTCATCGTCATGAGCATTCAATGTCCAACGGTAAAGCCGGGTCTTCAATTGAGCGGTATTGGAGTCCATTATAACAAAAACAAAATACTTCTGCAAAATAACTGAAACAACATTCACAATACATGGAGGCATAACGAATGTTTTTTTTTCACTGCGTACATGTCATTATTGACAGTTGGTGTTGGTAATAAAAAAATTGTGATGACAACAACCGAACTAATGTTATAATCGGATGTAAATGATTTGCAGGCCAAAACAATGAGTGTTTTGTTTGTTTTTATGTAATTAAAGGAAAATAAATATAATAAAACCTTCTGAAAATCACTTGATTGCACATTTTCAAAAAAAAATACATTTTTACTCAGATTTAGAAATCGATTATTTTAATAATCGATTATTAAGACTGTAATCACAATTCATTTACTTTCCTACTACGACAATAAAAAAATGTTAATTTTAGCTTTAATTATATTTTTTTATAAAAATACTTTTACAGAACAAATTGTCCACGTTAAGCCAAGAATGAACAACCTTTAGTACAGTTACAGCCTATAATATACGTCCCACAGTTGGCACAGGCCTCCTCTCACTTCTGAGAGGGTTTAAGCGCCAGAAAGTGTCCACCGTGCTGCCCCAATGCGTGTTGAGAACTTGAGATGTCTTCGTTATTATTTTTTTCTCAGACAATCAGGATCACGATGTTTTTCTTTACCGCCGAGCACGTAATATTGCAATTAACAATTTTATTGGTTTCGGTGGGATCGATCCGGTTTGCTCGCGTACTGTAGAATTTACAGCGAGCGCTAAGTACCTGAGCTACCACGACTCTTTTCGTCAAAACAACAAAACTAAAAATAAATAAATAATCAAACTCCTATAAAACAATTAAAGTTAAACTTTTAAGCGTTCTTCTATAGTGCTAAAAAACACCACAAGATTCCATGGATCATTAAAACACAGTCTCAAAGTTGACCCAATCTATAAATTAAGTTTAGAGTCTTGACAAAGTGGAGAAGAACATTGCAGGCAAATTGACTTTTGCATGCACGGAAGTGGTATCTTGTTTGCCTTTTCAATAATGCTGCGTAGTTTCTTTCTAGCAGGTCCTGAAACTCAGCCACGGACTTAGGGGAGGTGTCCTTGGCTAAAACTCGCGTCATAATAAGACGGAGTTCTCTGACTGTCATTATAAACGCGTTCTTTCAAGCTAGAAAGAACAATTCTCGCGCCAAAGATAAGTCCCCTCGCAGTTTGGCACCTGGATAATTTTGGTATAAGACAACTGCATTACCGTTAACGTTACAGCCTATTGAAGTCTGTATTTGTGTTTTTATTTTAGTCATTATTAGGAATACGCAGCTGCCCATCTCCGGATTTGTTTTCCTCTGTCGCCTATTACGACACCCATGGGATGATATGGGCTAGTTCTTATACCGCCACTACACGGCATTAGTACAAATGCATTAGTGCAAGCTAAATCTAAAATTCTTTAAAATATTGTCAAAGGCCATCGACGTGTTTTGCGACTGTTGGAATAGTAAAGGGGGATGGCTCAGTTTGTTACGGCACTTGGCTCAACGAACATTAACTATTATTTCATGACTAGAGTTTTAATAGTTTATAACTCAAAGAAACGAATTATAGTAATAAAGTTGCAGGAGTGTAAAATAGTTAATATTTAGCATGTAATGTTATGAGTATTTCTTGTCATTTAAAACCGGTTCAACGTTTAACAAAATAATGCCAAAGTCATCGTCTTGAGCAGATTCAGTGTCCAACGGTAAAGCCGGGTCTTCAATTGGAGCGTTATCGGAGTCCATTATAACAAAAACAAAATACTTCGCAAAAATAACCGAAACAACATTCACAATACATGGAGGCAAAACGAATGTTTTTTTTTCTCACTGCATACATGTCATTATTGACAGTTGGTGTTGGCAGGTAATAAAAAAAATTGTGATGACAACAACCGAACTAATATTATAATCGGATGTAAAATGATTTGCAGGCTAAAACAATGAGTGTTTTGTTTGTTTTTATGTAATTAAAGGAAAATAAATATAATAAAAACTTTCTGAAAATCACTTGATTGCACATTTAAAAAAAAAAAAACATTTTTTTACTCAGATTTAGAAATCGATTATTTTAATAATCGATTATTAAGACTGTAATCACAATTCATTTACTTTCCTACTACGACAATAAAAAAATGTTAATTTTAGCTTTAATTATATTTTTATAAAAATACTTTTACAGAACAAATTGTCCACGTTAAGCCAAGAATGAACAATCCCTTTAGTACAGTTACAGCCTATAATATACGTCCCACAGTTGGCACAGGCCTCCTCTCACTTGAGAGGGTTTAAGCGCCAGAAAGTGTCCACCGTGCTGCCCCAATGCGTGTTGAGAACTTGAGATGTCTTCGAAAAAATTTTTTTTCTCAGACAATCAGGATCACGATGTTTTTCTTTACCGCCGAGCACGTAATATTGCAATTAACAATTTTATTGGTTTCGGTGGGGATCGACACGGTTTGCTCGCATACTGTAAAATTTACAGCGAGCGCTAGCACCTGAGCTACAACGACTCTTTTCGTCTTGAGAGTCAAAATCACTCTCATTCGTTTGGGCTCAAGTTCTCAGAGTAACTCTTGCTGTACATTTCCTTCCACATAATGACGATCTTGTACTGAATCATCAAAATCGCTAAATTCGTTTATTTCTTCTAATTCTTCAAGCCATTGCTCAACTTCACATCATTAATTCTAAGTATACCTTCCACTGCTGTCTCGTTTTAGTGGCCTACAGTCTTTACTGAGTCTCCATCTAAAAATATTTGAAAATAACTTTAGAAAATTAAATGTGAGGTTATGTCTGAGAGACACTATGGTAGTATTAATATTTTACTGATCAAACGACTAACAGACACTATGGATCTAAAAGATAATGGTGAGGTGACGTCTATCAGAATCAACGTTTATTGCTGTACTTACGTCTGTGGACACTGGCAGCAAACTCACACGTGTGCACCGCCCACTCGCCCATGTCTCACTGACCGTTAGCACGAGCGGTTAAGGGAAGGTACTGAGTGAGACAGAGCTACATCACGGCACGTTACAATCTGGCAACGTTTTTGTGTTAGGTGGTATCTGACAGACTACGACAACGAGCAACATTTGGTAAGCGAAATGTAGGATCATCTGGTAAGATATGCAGAAATCGATAGATACAAGTGTTTTTATAGGATAAGGGAGACAAACGAGCACACAGTCCATCTGACGGTAAGTGGATGCTGTGGCCCACAGACATCAACATTTATCCTCAAATAAGAATCGAAATGCAGATGCGTTGTCACCCCTGAGGACTGAGATGGAATGCCTCGTTTTCAGTAAAACGGTCTCCGTTTCTCTACACTTCCATTATAAAATTACAGCAGCATTAGGCTGCTATTTTACGCTGGTATTCACTACATTCACTGGTAACCGGTAACTTGGTAACCGGGTTTTGTTTTATTTCTTGAAGGAGGCCTATCTTCAGTAGTTTGTTTGAGCGGGACTGTGTGATCAGCAATCTCTGAGGACAACTATTTTTATACAACTAAAGTGACAAACTAACTTACATTCTACCTGACAGTAAGTGGCTACTGCAGGCCATGGACAACTGAACCCTGCTTTATCGTTAGCGTTATCAGCTCTGAGGGTTAAGATGGAATGCTTTACAGTCTGTAATTATACTGGCTCTCTATATATGCTTCAGACTAGCACATAGCACGGCACGCATAGCTATTTGGCGGCAGAAAATAAGTAAGAGGTTAATAGTTAACCCAAATAGACTCCTAAGCAGAAAAGAGTCCTGTCATCTTGAAGAATTAAATGCTTTACAGCTGTAAAGCATTTATTTCTTTAAGCTATTATAGCTGTACTGATCCCCTAAAATTAGAACACAGCGGTGCAAGTACTGCTGCTTAGCGGCAAAAATAAGTAAGAAATTGGTATTAAGTCAGTCTTTTTCCGAGCCAAAACGTAACCTTGCAATTACAATATTTTGTCATATATTATGATTAATGTCATATATATGATTTTAATATTCTATTAAAAATAACTGCAGTTTCCACCTGCCTGCTAAGCGTGGTAACGTATGGTAAAATCTCTCCTATAAAGCATCTATGGGAGGGCGTATGTTAAGCAGTGGACTTTTTCGGCTGTAATAGATGTAGCAAGACAACTGTTGAACTTCCTCTAACAACAAATGGCATTTGTTGTTAGAGGAAAAAGTAATATTTTCATATCAAGATCAAAAAGTTAGATCGTTGAATTCAATTTCGTCATTCACTCAAACATGTTTTCACTTAAATATATTAAAGTATTCTCTATAATATTTTAAGCTCACTCAATAACATAAGAAGGAATACCAGATATATTGCAATACTTTCTCTAGTGATCTCGTAACAAGTAATTATAGGTTTGTTTATTTTTTCTATTCAGCCGAGAGTTTTAAAGACGTAGAGCCGTGGTAGCTCAGATGGTTGGCGTTCGGTGAAAGTTTCACAGTACGCGAGCAACCCGGGTTCGATCCCGCCGGCACCAACGATTTTTTAATTGCAATATTATGCTGATTGACCACGTGCTGTGCATGTCTGAGAAATGAGAGAAAAATAAAAAATTGGTTGCCTGTAAAGTCGGTATACGGGCGAAAGTTTTACGTGACAACGACTTTGAGTGGTAAAATAATTTTATTATGTCTGTCTCTCTCGCTCTTAGGCGGGCTAACCATGCCCGAGTGGAAGGACGCGTGCCTCTCACTCGCTCTCATTGTGAGCGCATAACGTGAGCGGAGCGTAACGCAGTTTCTTGAAGTGTCACCCGGCAAACCAATTTATAAGACGTTGTCACGTCAAAAATATTGCGAAGACATTGTGAAGTTCGCCAACACGCATTGGGGCAGCTCGGCGGACATTTCCTCGCCCCAAAACCTCTCAGAAAATGAGAGGCCTGTGCCCAGCAGTGGGTCGTATTAGGCTGTAACTTTAACTTTAACTTTTAGACTGATTTTTAAGACGTAAAATAGTTTTAATGTCTGAAATATACGGCGACATAATACTTATACATCTGCTGATATTTGATACGAGAATGCGCCACCCTATTGTCCCGTGGGTCTCGTAAGAGGCGACGGATGGAAACTGAAACAAAAGATAGACGACATCATCTTCAAGATAACAGCTTAATAAAATACCGCGGTTGCCAACCCGCCTGTCAAGCGTGGTCTATGGTAAATATCACCCTCCAAGTTACAGGGTAAGCCTATTTTTAGCAATGCACTTTAATAAGTTGTAATGGTGATGATGACATTTTGATACAGGTTTCGGTTACACTTAAAAACGAACAGCACAATATAAAGAAATAAATAAACTATTTTAATAATGCCTCGACCTCATCATACTTAACTTTGAGGAGCCATTCTGTAACTGTCTTTTGAACTCATTAGAGTTCAGTGAATAAATGTTTAGTTTTTGTTGACTACATTGTATAAATAACAGCCTGTCTTTTAAATTGGTGACTAGCAAAATTAGTCTGACTAGAGTTAATTCAAAAGCTTTTCCTCGTCTATTACTACTTTGCAGTCGTATAAAGTTGTTTTATGTTTTGTTAACAACAAATTTAAAATGTACAACTTTCTAACACTTAGTAAACCACTAACTGAGTAAAGTTCTTCTGTAGGAATCTATATGATTTATTGTACATGACCTTATTAATGAGCGTTGACCACGTTCCAGTTGTAGGAGTTTGTTTTCGTAGCACCACCCCAAACTGGTACACAATATGTTAAAATCGATTGGGCTAGTGCAACATATATTTGATTTAATAGTTTATGAGTTGCGACATGTCTGAGGGTTTTAAATATCCAAATAAGTTTTCTTAATCTGTTGTTAGTTGCTTTTATATACATATAAATATACGGATATTTATATATTTTCTTATTGAATTATATCCTAATATATTTTGTTACATATAATATGACTAAAGAGAGTCTTACATGACTAAACGAAGATAAAGCACTGTACATAAATTATCTGTGCTACGTGTGTAGACACTACGCTATGCGTAGTCGCTGCTGGTGACAAGACGATTTGTACTTTTCCCGCTTAAAGTCTAAGTATAGCCCATTCAGTGAGGAAACGCAGCTTGAATTCTTGAAGACTATAATAATTTTAGTTGGTATTGTTGTGAAAATGTTACTATATATTATCAAAACTTTTCATAAATATGTATCGGAACTGTTTAACTTTAATGTAATTTTTTATCGCTTTACGATTTAAATAATATCCACTATGCAATATATTATGTTCATAATATTATGTATTTTTATAGTAGTACGAGTACATGACCTTTAATAACAAGGTATAGTTCTCGATGCTCTCAAAGCTAATCCCTACCTAGAGTGTATATAATTCTGTGCGCAATATACGAGTATTGCTTCATTACTCAGATGAGCTTATATCTGAGTAACGGTGAGAATACATGACAACTTTAGACACTAGACATTTAAATATTGAATTGTTTAACGGCACGGTATAACATATATAGTTTAACTGTTACAAGGTGTTGCAGACACCGTATATAATGTATGCGCTTTGTGACACAAGTGTCTCGAATTATGAACCAATAATAGCAATGTTTTATTTGCGTTCTGTGTTTTGGAACCTCTGGCTGATGCCCACTCATTAAATCACTTGTAACTTAATCAACGACGAAATTGGTGTTGTGTATTAGTGCCATCATGTATTCTCACCATAACGGAGCAATTTATTGCCAATTTACTACTTGACTTCACCTGATTGTCATCCAGCGCAAACCTCTCAGTGTAAGATTGAAAGTAAATTTGAAAAAGGGAAAAATTATAACCACAAATAAGAAACGTTTAATATAATGACAGATTTTGTTATTTTTCTTATTCACAGTAATTTAATTATCTATTTATCAAATAACTTACCGTTTTTAATTCACAAACGAGTACGTTAATATCTCAAACTACTTTGTACACATCTATTGCAAACCTTGTAGAAGTGCTTTTGGTGTGACTTTAATATGTAAATTTTGTATATAAATAATTGCTCACATACGTTAATACACATAAGTCTGTAATTTGCTATTAAAATCCTAAAGAATCAAGACTACTATCCAATACATAGACTTAGAATATATTCTAAGTCTATGATTCAATGTAAGTTGATTAAATAATAATTGAACATCTTAAAGAGTATTAAAGTTTAAATGTAGAACATAACTTTTGACTTTAATTTATTTTATTAATAAAGAATTACCAACACGGATGTCGCATATCAAAGACATGTTAAACGAGCAATATAAAAGAAATGCGTGTATTGACTTATTAAAAGACAATTACGGAATCTCAGAAGACACAGTCGCGAACGCGATATTAAAATATATAAACTACTAGCTGTTCCCCGCGACTTCGCCTGCGTGGAATTTTTTTGCGCTGAACCCTAAAATGAAAGTGGCCTAAGTTACTTCTTATAATATCAACTATCTACTAGTGAAAATCCCATCCTAATCGGTTCACAGGTTTTTGCGTAATGCGTGTTCAGACAGACGTCGTGTTAGAGTTTCATTATAGTATAGAAAGATTTCATTGATTGATTGATTCATCCATTCATTTCGGCCTATTAAAATGCACTACTGAAGAAAGGCCTCCTTATAAATTGTCTCATAAAGTGGATATTTGCTATAGTTGTACGTTAGGCAAGCGGGTTGGCAATTTTTCTGTTATCAGGAAGATGCTGCTGCTCTCATCTACTGTTCCAGTCAACAGAGGGAACCGTCACCTCTTACGAAACCCACGGGACGATATGGGTAGTGCATATTCTTGCACCGCCACTGTCGATCAAAACTATTTTAAATCTAATATCATTATAGAAAGCTATATTTGTAAAAAATTAAAAATATGCACAGTATACTATAATATAATCAGGTGTTGCTTTATGGGAATCCATTATATTAAAGACGTTAAAAATTCATTAGTTTAGATCCACGTAATAAAATATAACTTATATTAAAAAAATTAAAAACCCCCGAAACAAAAAGATCTGATGATCTTCAAACAGCTGAACAGATTAACAGAGAACATAGCTAATAACACTCTCAATTAAGAGAGCTTTCCAAAGAAACATAATCAAAATCGGTTCATCCGTTCAGGAGCTATGATGCCACATACAGAAACACAGATACAAAGATAAACACTACAAGCATATAACCACCCCTCTGTTTTCGTCGGGGGTTAAAAAAAAGTGGTTTACCTAGATTGAAGAGCACCTCCCGCCCTCCCTCAATTACGTGCACTATTCCTGTCGCATAAGATAAGCTCGTTACTCTTTGGGCTCTACCTACTCCCTCGGGGATTACAAGTGTGACAATAAGTATGTATGTATGAATATTCTAAACAGAAATACAGAAGACTTATAATTATTTTCTGTCCATAATTATCGTTAGATCACATATATTCACGAACGTATTAGCTGTCCATATAAGTAGAATTTTAGAAGGATCTTGACTTGTAGATATTATTATGTAGAATTTACGTAGAGTTATAAATGTATTATCGGACAGCGCCCATACAGGACAATATATTATAAGTTACGGACCCAGATTTGGCAAAACCGTTTAGCCTCTACGAATATTATATATATTATAATTCTATAACTTAGGTACGAAAAAGAATAACATCAAAACATGAACTGTAATTAGAATTGAATTCGAAGGAACTTTGAGAAAAATTTTAAGAAATAAATATATTAATTTCGGCCTCTCAGTATGTTTACGATGAAATGTATGTACAAAAACAAAATAGTTTTATTAGAAAACAGTGATGTACATTCTGTGAATACTAGGAAAAAGCACAAACTAGTTATACCAGTTATTCGACTCCAAAGAGTCAGTAATTCCTTTACGGGGCAACGTATACGCTTTTACAACAAAGTAAACGCACATATCTATCAAAAACTTTAAAAAATTATTACAAGGGTGCCAGAAATTATGTACATATGTACATGATCGATAATAATCCCTGGAAAAGAGGTGATCGCTACCATACTGTTTCTCAATGTTTTTATACGTGATTGTAAATGTTTAAAAAAAGTACTGCTAGGTTTTGGTGATTTTTCCCACGACAGAGGTTTTTTCCAAACCAGTTTTAAAATTTAAATGACTTTTAATAAGTATTCTTGTAATCTATGTTATTAAAAATTATTCTATTCTATTCTTTTATTTTATTCAAATAAATTCATTTATCCTTTAATGTACAGCTATATTGTTTAAAAAGCTTTCAAACTGCTTACTAAAATTAGAAAATGCGACTAGTCAGTCTGTTGCTTTACGGAGTTCCTGACTTTAAATGTAAAGATTGCCAATGATTGAAAGGTTAAAAAGCCACGCTTCAGCTGTATTATGAAGGCAGCACGAATAGGTCTGTTCAACCAGAATTTAGTGTGTAAGCAGCAGCATCATACAGCAGCATTATATGCTTCATTTTGTTCAGTGATGAGAACCGTCGACCCTTTTAAATGGTAACCAGGCATTCTATTTAAGTCTTCAGTCGTGACAATGTGACAGCATTTTGATTTTGATAGGTCACTGTGCCGTTTTTCACCACTTATGTATAAAAGAAAACAACGGAATAAACTCAAACATTTCTAACATTTTGTATTATTATAACAGATTTCCAACAAAATTGTCAATTGTGCATCAACGCGTCCTGAGTTTGTCCGTGTGGTGCTTATGATAAATTGAATGATCTAGAATTATTATAAAATAAATTGAACTGAATTTTCAAAAGCAGTTTTCATGATATCGTACTAATGATTGATAAAAAATTTAAACACGTCATTTCTTCAAATAATAAATACTTAGCTTATATAATACGTCCAATATTAATTATAATTTTATCAATATAATTAATTATGCTGCAATTATGATATAGGTTATCTTTATCTTCATCTTCATCAACCCGCAAGCTCGCTCTTGTCCAGCAGTAGAAAGTCCAGGGCGCAAGGTATATAGTTTATCGGAGATGGGCTTCGTCCTCAGTAGAGTGTATTAATCGTCACACTTAGCAGATGGATAGACGTTTGCAGTACAAGAGGTCTCATAGATTGCGCTACGCGAAGTGTAGGGCGTCTACACCTTCGCCTGCTGGCGGCGGGCGACTAGATGGAGTGACGACCTGGTAAGACATGCAGGAAGTCAATGGATGCAGGTGGCTCGGGACCGTGCTTTGTGGCATTCCGTGGGGAGGCCTATGTTCAGCAGTGGATGTGAAGGGCTGTAATGATGATGATGATATACCAGAATAGCTAATAACCGCCAACTGATGTAGAAGAATGGTAATATTTACGTCAAGTTGCCTAGTAGTAGAGGGCTCAACGCTCACTCCTTAAAGTGACATTCAGGAAAATTACATCGGGGACTTCTGAACTATATCGGGACTGCAATGTTTTAACTGTTAGGCAACTTTACATATTAAAATGTATTTCAAAATTCACAAAACTATTATCCTAGATCCAAAAATCTTAAGTAAGCGTAATCCCTATTCTGTCGTTTTCACCCCACTGTTAAAAACAAAATTTGCTCGTACAAATTTTAATTGCAATCTCACTTATTGTATAATAAATTAAATGGGAAACTCAAGTTTTACAGCAAACATTACTTTGAGTGTGTAAAAATTGGTTACTTGGTTGAAACAGCTTAACTATGACAGTACTGAATCATTACTTTCATACATAACACGTAACATACGTTAGTTCGTATGAATCTTATTATATTACATTATTATTTTGTTTTATGTAAAACTTGACACACACACACACACACACACACACACACACACACACACACACACACACACACACACACACATACACACACATATATATATATATATATATATATATATATATATATATATATATATATATATATATATATATATATATATACACACATACATACACACACACACACACACACACACACACACACACACCTCACAGATATTATAATTCTTGTTACTTTTGTCTGTTGATTTATCTTATGTAATACAAGTCATTCTATCATGACTCATTGATTAAAGGAAGAGCGGACTCATCCTAATACAGGTTTTTCAAACTTAAAAGGGTGAGATCCATATCTAACACTGTAAATGAGACTTGTGTTATGAATAAATATTTTTGTATTTTGTATTTTGTATTTTTTGTAGTGGTAAGCGCCATCGACTGACGGACACCAAGGACCTCGTTGAGCTCATTGCGCAGTATGAACAGTCTGCTGCATCGGATTGACCATCTGATTCTATGACCAAGAAAGTCCCATCGAATGTTAATAGCGATAGCGCACCAAAGTGGACGACGAGGCCCAAGCGCATAATTGCAACAAGTAACTTGTTTGACTTTGCTTTATTCTCATGCTTGATTTGTTGTAAGCTGTTATTTGTTTTTTGTTATTTGTCCTATTATTATTGATAACAAGTAGGTATAATTTCAATGATACTGGAATGGTAACATATTAAATTTATTTACCTACATACTAATACTAATGTAATATTTTGCAGAACTAAACATGATATTCACAGATGTCAGATGACATTCACAGCTTGCTATGTTTTTCTTTGGTTTTGTACCGGCAATTTTAAAATATATATGTAGAAAGGTCATTATAACATACAGAACTTAAATGGAGTTTTATTCCCATTTTTGATGAAGGATGATATTATGACAGTCACATGAAAAGGCTTTTAGAATCACTTTTATTCAATATAGTTTTACTACCACTGGTTCGGATAAAACCTCTGTCCTGGAGAACCAGCAAGAAACACAGCGGGAACTTTTTTAAATAAGTTAATTTACAATATATTTCTTAATAAAACTATAAATCGTACCGAGATTAATTTTGTAGTTGAGAATAATAACTAATTGTTTGCACGAATTAATTATCCAATGTGTCAAAGATGAGCTAGTAACGGAATACGACAAGTGCACCATTCCACGCCAGAGCCAAGACTGCCTTCATGGCGGCTGCTCCGTCGGTTTTATAAAGCAAAACAAGTAGCTAGACACGGGCCACCGCAGGCAATGGGCGCAGTATGCGGTGCACGTGTTGTTTACAAGAATTTTGTCTAGCAACACCGGCACCACCGCACGTGCAATGGCGCAAGCACCATCATATATAATATTTACACTTGGCTTAGCTATAGCTCGATAATCTTAAATGTATGAGGCAAAAATATAAAGAGCGTGACTCCTTGAAATCGCTGGCATTATTTTTTGGGATAATCGTGAAAAGTGGAGCTACTAATACACCCAATTATTATGTTAGTGATGATATTACGGTATGAGGAAGTGCCATGATTACTGACGAGAATCTTTCGTACCCATCAATTGTCCATGGCCACTATAGTTTGCTGAACACAATAATAAAAAAGTTGGCGTTACGGGATTCCCGGCAGATGTGAAACATTGTAGATGATGGTAAAATTTATAATTTATGATAACTATTAAAGAAATATGTAGTAGAATAAATAAAAAAAAAACAGAGTTTTGTTAAAAAAACAATATATTCTTCTTATTAGTCTAATTATAATAATAAACGCGTCAAGCATACGGCAGAGTCAGCAAGGGATGCCCTGGTATAAAGTTTATTTGCATAATTGACGGTATATTGAAGATGGGCCAAATTAAGAGTACCCTTAACCGATGAGATTGTATGCATAGGTATATGGATGTAAAGGAGGCGAGAGAGGTGTGTCAGGATGGTGCCAAATGGCAGTCCATAGTCTCTGCCTACCCCTCTGGGTGACAGGCGTGAGTGTTTATGTATATATGTTATGTAATGCTAATGTCATGACTTATTTTGCTCTGCAACTGCACAAGGAATAGTACGAGGTCGAGGTCATCTCACTTACACTAACTCGCTCACAAGCTCCGCCTGACCTCATTTTTCAGAAATAAACAAGAACACTAAGAGCTTTCCGTAATTTTAATGAACTATGCGAACTGAAGTGAGGAATAATAGACCTGCTCGACGAAGTCGCAGTCTAGTATTAAAGGCGTACTTTTGAACGAAACTTTGATTTGAATCTAACACTTTCTTGCTTTAAAGGTGAAATAATGAGATTACTTAAAAGTTTTGCGTTATTAGATATTTTATTGCGAACTCAAAACTGCTTAGTAAAAATAAAAATACAATTTTATACGGATAAAGTATCTTCATTACTTAATTTTATGACAAAACACAAACTTTAACTTTCATCAAAAACGATTCAGGAGCAGATGCACCGGCAGGTAAATATGCTCGGATTCTATATTTTAAAACATGTTGCGTTGTCACACCGATCCATTTCATGTGGGTTAAAAGCATTTATGTATATAACACTGAAACAACTTGCTTACACTTGAAGTTATTAAATACCGTTGTATGTTTTGAACAATAGTTTTACAGAAAAACAACTTGCGTGCTTTTTGTATGATAAAATAGATCTTTTTTATAGAATAAAGGTAACAACGAGCGCAGTCCACTTAATGGTAAGTGGGCGCTGTAGTCCATAGATATCTAAATTCATTCTCGGTAAAGGATCAAAATTAGATGCGTTATCACCCCTAAGGGCTAAGATGAAACGCCTCGTTTCCAGTAAAAGGTCTCTGGTTCTACACTCACCATACGAAAACAGCAGCATTGAGCTGTTATTTTAAGCGTATCATTACAGTCCCTGCAAAAATTCCATGTCATCGCCTAAATATGACATAAATTTGAATTTGGAATTCACTTACTACTACTATATTGAATACGAGGCATTCCGCCTTAGTCCTCAGTGGTAACATCGCATCTGAATATTGATTCTTAATTCAGACAACTAGATTTAGATGTCTATGGGCCACATCAGGTGAGCTATGTGTTCGCTTGTCACCCATATTCTGTAAAAAGGAGGCATGTGCCTTTATTATGTTGAATGTTATCACTAACTTAATTGTCTTAATTATATACGCTTCACAACGACGCACAACATTTCTTAATGGAATGTACAAAAATGTAAAGTCGTAATATGCTGTGATGAATGTTTAAGTTAATTTCAGTCATAATTTTCTCCCTATGTAGTACGAGTAAATCAGTCCAACAAAACAAAACTTGTGTAAATAATACTCACAGGGCTAATAAATCACTGAATCTTTGGGTGGCAGCCATTACCCAAAATTACAATTGACTGTAAACGCCATATAAAACAGAAATAGTGCGCTATGAAATATTTTGCGTTCGGTGAGATACTCCTTGTAAATTTTAACAAAACCTGCTATATAAGAAGTGACATGCCTGATTCCATTCATGAAGGATAAAATTTAATCTTGATTTAGTTTAAAAGCACGACTTTTTGTTCAAACAACATTTCAACTATGTAGAGACAACATTTTACAGTACTGTGAATGTGATTTATAACCATATACGTGGTAGAGCCACGCTTCAGCTATATTATGGTTGTAGCACAAATCGACTGAGAAAGTACCACGCCTCACAGAATACCAGCTTAAAATATCAGCTTAATGCTGTGTTTTGTATGGTGAGTGTAGAGAACCGGAGACCTTTTTACTGAAACGAAGGTTTCATCTTAGCCCTTAGGGGTGATAACGCATCCATTTTGATCCTTTACCGAGAATGAATTTAGATATTTATGGACTACAGCGCCCACTTACCATTAAGTGGACTGCGCCTGTTTGTTACCTTTATTCTATAAAAAAGATCTATTTTATCATACAAAAGCACGCAAGTTGTTTTTCTGTAAAACTATTGTTCAAAACATACAACGGTATTTAATAACTTCAAGTGTAGTAAGTTGTTTCAGTATTTATATACATAAATGCTTTTTAACCACAGTGAAATGGATCGTGTGACAACAGACATTATTCTATAAAAAGTGCAATATTGTTCAAAATATTTATAATTTAAAGAGGTTTATAATCTCGAAACTTAACTGGGTAATATTTTGTATTGGCTTCTTTTGAACGAGAATATCTAAAAGATAATTTTCATTTTACATAATTTAAAATAAGAGATTAATTATTAAACATAGTGCAAAGTAATTTAAATACTTACGAAAACAAGTCCAAAGGTTAAAACAGTATTTTAAAAAAACCCGAATGCGTAAAAATGTTCACTGAAAAGTTATGATAATTGCACACTGAAAATATACACACGAACCTTTTCTTTTTTTTCCCATAAAAGATACACAAGAACCAATCTCAATTCTTATTGCATGATAATTTCCATGAAGTGTATTAATGCTACTATTAACCTTGAGTTTCTAAAATGACTGTTGTAAATTATTATATTAAATAAGAGCTTATGAGAGACCTTTTCTTTTTCTTCCCATAAAAGTACACAAGAACCAATCTCAATTGTTATTGTCATGATAATTTCCGCGAAGCGTATTAATGCTACTATTAACCTTGAGTGTCTGAAATGACTGTTGTAAATTATTATATTAAATAAGAGCTTATGAGAGTTATTATTACAATCGTTTTACTTAAAACCGAATAAATTAGATGTGAAAAATGAGCTCCGGGAACCCTCCTCAAAGTGACTGATGCCTCTTTTGTAGAAAATTCATGAAATATTCTGATCAATCTTTTGTGTTGAACTTATCTGAGTTAGTTCTTTTTTGCGAATGTTAGAAAATATTTCATAAAGTTTAATTAAATTAAATTTATGATATTTAGTTACAGCCTATATACGCCCCACTGCTGGGCACAGGCCTCCCCTCATTTCTGAGAGGGTTTTAGGGAAGAAAATGTTCGCTGCGCTGCCCCATTGCGTTGAGGAACTTCACATGTCTTAGAAATGTTTTTCTTATTTCTCAGACATGCAGGTTTCCTCACGATATTTTCCTTCACCGCCGAGCACGTGGTAAATCAGCACTTAAAATTGCAATTAACAATTTCATTGGTGCCGGCGGGGTTCGAACCCAAGTTACTCACGTACTGTGAATGAGCGAGCGCCACCATCTGAGCCACCACGGCTCTGATGGTTAGCGCTCGCTGTAATGATAAATCTTATGATATTTAAATGAAAATATTATGTATTCCTGTTATAAACTGTCAACCATCGGATTCGATCTTTTCTCCTATCCAAGGATCACCATCAGCCTTTTGAGTTCCATAATCAGACTTGGGCATTTTTAAAACTCCATCAGCTGATATGCTAATGCCCATGTTCACCATACTGGGCAAACTGGACAGGGTAGCGCTGGTTCCATCACAAGTCAGTGATTGTGTTGAATAAAACTAATTTTAGGCTTTATCGCATTTATCTTACATTTTAACTCCCGAAGTTTCGGGTACTTTACAGCACCTATGGTCACGGGGATGCTCTCTCTACATAATAAAAGATAAAAGATTAATAAAAACCCGCGTAAAAGAACATATATCGATGATGAAGCAACGATGCTCCGGGAAGTCAACATGTTGAAAATCGTCCCAAGCAATATATCGGATTGATATATCACAAGTCCTTGCAAAATAATACTAATTCCTACCATGAATAATACGCGAGGCTATTCATATTAAAAAACATAATTTTAATAGAAGATGGCTGCTTGGGATCAAAAATTAAAATTAAACCAAAACCCAAGCATACAACTGCATGACTTCTGATACTTTAAGCTCATTCTGCGTAGATCAGACCAAAAGTTAATAAGAAAAGTTGAATGTAGACTTCGTTAACTGACATCATGACATCAAGACGACAAACACAGTAGTGAGGGGCCTGTAAACTGCTCGAAATGTCGGAATTAAAAGTTAAAACTAAACTTGATTGAATCCTTTTAATTAGTTTTATTTCATGTTTAGTTTTCGCGTAAATATAAGAAGTCATGTTTGTGTTGAGATTTTTTTTGGGCACCTAAGATACAAAACTTATTTTTATATTTCCGAAATTTCGGATAAAGGTAAAGGGGAACTGAGATGATTAACGTCACAATGTAAAAGTTAACCACGGCTACTTTCAACGAAAAAAATATTAATTTGTATCCGATCCACGCAAAAAATCTTATAGTATCTTGAAGTCTTGCAGTGGTATGCTTGGGTTAGTAGGTATTAAATTTTATTTGTTTTTTTTTTTCACAGTAACAAACAGTGAAGGATGACCGTGAAATTCACATTAGGAATTTAATTATTCTATTGTTTTTATAGAATATATTTGGTATATACCAAATATATTCTAGTCAAGTTCTGTTTGAGTACATGTTTTTCAAAGCGTTATTAAATTTCTAACAAATTTACACGTATACATCAGGATAGCGTTAATTGTAAAAATAGTAAAATTGTGAGAGCGGATGTTCAATTTGCTCTCTTACTTACGCAAACAATCATTATCAGTAATAAGACAGCGTAAAGCACTATACATTCAGTATAGAGTAATTATAGTTCGAACATACCGTAACATTTCCCCGCAACAATTACACACTGGTGTAACGTGAAGGACACAATTACATGATAACGCCAAAGAATGCAAACCGACAGCAACACCACCCATCTCAACGTAACACAGAGCATCCTCTCAGCAACACCATCCGACTTGCCTGCACCAGAAGAACCACCACCGCGGACAGAACTACGACACTATCTTAGCACTCGTAGAATGCTTCACTCGTAGAAATATCACCTACTGCACTCTCCTGCTTGGCACCTAAACTGAACTTTACACTGCACAAACGAGTGAATTTTCCTGATCTGCCTCAATTCTACCCCGCTACCATCGATATAACGTCCGCTATATTGACGTAACCTCTTGCTCACTCTCGATCCAACCGATACACACAGAAATACTTATTTTTAATTTATTGTAGCTCGCTAAGAGAGCTTACAATAATGATTACATATTTTTACATATTCAACATGTTCTATAGTTATAAGATATTTGTAATTGTAACTCTATTGTCGAACAAAGACAGCTGGAACAAATACACTATAGTATAAAAATATCAAAACTAAATATAGAGATAATACTTGCTTAAGTATCAAAAATATCCGTTTGATCAGTTACTGTTAGAGTTGAACTAATGGTTTCTTTATGTTGTTATGTTTAATATTTTTTATGTCTTCTAATATAGTTTAAAAGAAAGAAACTATTAATAGTGACAAAACAATTAAACGTAATTGTTTGCCTACCGAGTAGTTGATGAGTCGGATAATTCGAAAGCTGGAGTCGTAGTCAAAAATCGGTTAGGAGGAAAGTATCATACCGATTTCCAGTGTATTGAGGATCTGTGAAAAATAAGCCACTTCTGTCAGTCAACAAGTTATACCGTGGGAAAGTTGGTGCAGGTTTGACATTTGGGTAAAAAGACTACTACTACCTACTAGGTGGTGCGGCTTTCAGCCTAGGAGTCAGTTTGGGTAGGCTCCACTCACTCATCTATTTCTACTGCCAACGAGTGCTTGCATTGCTGTGGTCAAGTTGCTGCGAGGCATTCCATCTTAGTCTTCAGAGGTGACAACGCATTTGTAGACTTCTTATTTTGAAGTTGGCTGATGGTGTTTATGGACTGCTAAAGGACTCACTGACATCAGGTAGAGTCATACTGCAGCTATTAATATAGCTGTATAGTACCACGCTCTCACAGAATACCAGCGTAAAATAGCATCTTAATTTTTTTTGTTTTGTATAATGACTCTTGAGAACCAGATACCTTTTTTAACTGGATAGTAGAAATTTCATACTGGTCCTCAGGGGTTACAACGCATCTGCATTTTGATTCATAATTTAGGATAGATGTAGATGTTTATGGGCCACAGCATCTACTTTACATCAGGTGGACTGTGTGCTCGTTTGTCATACATTTTCTATAAAAAAAGGTAGACTGTTAGTTCGTTAGTCACTTCAATTTTGAAAATTGACATTAAGAAATAAATGTTTTTAAGCAGAAATGTTTTTATATTTATTATTTAAATTTAATAAATATATAAACAGTTCTTCAGATTTCTATACATAAGAAAATAAATCAATGTACATTTTGGGCATTACAGGACGTGACCCAGGGTCAATCGATACGAGAACGGATAAGGAAGGGGAAGCTTGCTCTGCGTATTTGTATTCAACGTAGGAAAATAACTTATATAAGAATCGCTGCATTAGCATCATATTGTTACGAAAGCTAATTCATCTTTCGACGAGAATTAGTGGGTTGTAATTTTAAAATAAAATGACTGGGAATTTAATATTGGTAATTAATAAGCAGGCACTACATTTTTCAGGAATTGATAACGTGTAAAATATTAGGTCCTTACATATGAAATCAGCGTTTTGTCGTACTGACCACTTTGATCTGAAATATCTCCTCTTTGGTTAAGAATTCCAAATTCAAATTTATAAATTCATTTAGCTGGTACATTTGAGTTTTGAAAACAGTCATTCATTTGTTTTTTCCTCATAATTTTTTTCTTTGGAGTCGCTTATTACCGCACAATGGAAAACATGAAATACCGGTATATTTACGAGTACGAGTTCTACCGTGGCACCAGTGCTGCAGAAACAGCTCGAAGGATTAATGATGCTGGTGTCGCAAAAGAAAGCACGGTACGTTTTTGGTTTCAACGTTTTCGTTCTGGAAATTTCGACCTTCAGAACCAACCCTGTGGACGGCCGGAGATCAAAGTGGAAAATGAAGAATTAAAGGCTAATGTGGAAGCGGATCCATCACAAAGCACTTCACAGATAGCTGCAGGCTACGGGGTAAGTGATAAAACTATATTAATCCACTTGAAGCCAATCGGGAAAGTAAAAAAACTTGAACGATGGGTATCTCATGAATTGAGTGAATCGAACTTGCAAACACGCGTCGACTGCTGTGTTGCTTTGCTCAACCGACACAATAATGAAGGGATTTTAAATCGAATCATTACTTATGATGAAAAGTGGATACTGTACGATAATAGGAAGTTACTTGTGAGTGTTTGGTGGACTAGCGCCGGTGTCGTTCACTACAGTTTTCTAAAATCTGGCCAAACGATTACGGCAGATATCTATTGTCAGCAACTGCAAACCATGAAGGAAGAACTAGCTGCTAAATAACCGAGATTGGTCAATCGTTCTAGGCCACTGCTGCTTCAACGCAAAACACAACGCAAAACCACACACTGCACAACAAACAACCACTAAGTTAGATGAGCTACAATTGGAATGTCTGCGACATCCACTGTACTTATCGGACCTTGCTCCAACAGATTACCAGTTATTCCGGAATTTGGACAACTTCTTACAAGGAAAAAAATTCAACTCCGATGCGGCAGTCCAAACCGCCTTCAAAGAGTTTATTGATTCTCGCCCCCATAGTTTTTAGTAAAGGGATCAATGAACTACCTATGAGATGGCAAAAGTGCATAGATAACAACGGTACATACTTTGATTAATTAAATATATTTTACAAAAAAAATGACTTTATATTCCTCCTGCAAAACGCTAATTTCATATGTAAGGACCTAATATTAAGGATACGTTGATAAATTTTCCACCAAAAGATAATTTAGTGACTATCGACAAAATATTGAAAAAAAAACACTAATTGATAGACAGGACAGATATTGTCATGAACATTAAAATATATTTCTAAAGTTCCCACAACAAAGTTGCTAAAATTATTAACTCGCATTAAATGCAGAACCTGGTTACCTTATATTTTCTCCATTTTCAAAGCTTCTGTAAAATTTTACTTATGAAGACTGAAGGTTCTATACAGGGTATTTTTGAAACGCTCCTGAAAACGAAGACAGACGACAGTACTCAATTATATCTTAGATGATGGGTGAAATATAAAATCGGTCCTGATGAAAAAATTCATCTTTTTCACAACGTTTTATTAGCTTTATTCACGCTCCATCGTGTTAGTATAAATCATCGTGCAATAAAACGTTAATTTCATTAAAATAAAACATGAAAATACTTAAACATAAAAGCAGCAGTGGAATTACTGAATTACAATCAGGTGACTAGGGGTCAATGTACGCGCGAACGCCGAATTCGCGCGGCCTGTAACTACGATGGTACCACAATACATAATAATTTACAACACTTGTCTAAATACCTAACTTATCTACTTAACCTACTATTTTGCCACTGTGCTTGTCTCCACGTAGCCACTTTAATTCAAATTCACAGGTTAAATAAACCAAATAACTGGTTCGATTCCCGCTAATGAAAAAATACTTAAATGAAAAGTTAACAAGGTTAGAGTTATGCGTTTTATTCATCGTGTAGGTATGTTTATTATTCTGATGTATTCAGTTATGTACCTATTCAGATCAGTTCAGTACCAAGTTATTTAAAAAAAATAGGTATGAAACAGCTTACCGCTCTAAATCCTCCGTGGTCTTATGAGATGCGGCTCAAATTGTGCTCCATTCATTTCGAGGCAGATGTGGGCTCGGTGTTGCGTCTCCTCATGCAGGCGGGCATTATCGTGTGGTCTTCGGACACAGTCCGCACGTAGTTTGTCGAAAACATCCACGATCCTTTGGCGCATTTCGTCAGCACTATCACACTCACGATTAAAACCCTTTCTTTCACATACCCCAAAGAAAGAAGTCTAACGGGGCAGATCCTGAGCTGAGGTGGCACAAGCGTGTGGTCCTAGTCTGCCAATCCAGCGATCATCAACATTCGGTAAGGCGCTCACGGACGAACCTCACGACATGTGGAGGTGCACCATCATGCTGGAACCATGTACGGCGATATTCATCCAACGATAGGTCGTCTAAAATGTCAACCAACTGTTCATTTAAAGTTTAGGTATCCCTGTCCGTTAAGTCGCTGTGGCAGAAACACTGGTCCCAGTATGCGATCCTTAAATAAACCTGCCCATACGTTAACCGACCATCGGGTTTGGTGCCCGGTTTGTCGAACAGCGTACGGGTTAACCTCTGAATACACGTGTGTATTTCGGTTCCATATGCCGTTTCTGGTAAATGTCGACTCGTCCGTCCAGATAACGTGCTCAATGGAACCAGGCACACGTTGTTGTTGGTCTAATAACCAACGGCAGAAAACTCGTCGGCGGTCGTGATCGCCGAACTAAAAGCTTGCACTTTGTGCACTTTGTATGGCCGCATTCGGTTACGCTTTAACACTTTGTGAACTGAACAGTATGACACATTTGTTCCATCCCGACGTCTTAACAATTTAGCGATACTTGTGTACCTAGGTTCGGATACCGGCGAACGACATCTCAAATGCGCTCCTCGGAGTGAACAGTCATTTGACTCACCTCCTGCCGCTACTGGAGCAATGGGCCGATTTTCCAACACTCGCTGAAATGCTGCTGTTATCAGACGAGAGTCAGCTGGGTGTCGAGCGGTCGGGAATTTCTCTCGGTAAATTCGTAATGCACGCGAAGCATTCCCGCGAGCTTCCAAGGCACATTAACAGGATTTGATCCATATCTATAGCGTAAAGTAAACATCAGCTCCGCATTAGATTCGTAATTAAAATAATATCAGCGTGTTAATATTAATTATTATGTGTAAACTAAAGTAGACAATACAGTTGTGCTCATTAAATGTTATTTACATTTGTTATAAGGACTAAACAGAAAAAGTGGAAAAACTGTGTGTGTATTGAATTTCACCAATTAACAATCTATGGCTACATTTCTCATAAAATAAAACGTAAAAGTGTTTTAAACATAAATATTAGCCAGTAGTGACTGTGAGCAATATAAACTATAAGTTATTTAACGAAAACTATAAAATTATATTTGAAAAAGACGGTACAAAACAAACTTTGGTGCGTTTTATACTGTGGCTCGTGATTGGTGGATTCATTGAACTGTCAATCGGTTATCTCTATTGGTCAGTTTATGACCATATTCTTCTATCCGCATATGCTTGCATTTTCATATATTTCTGCAATCGCTCGTTTGGCCTAGCCGGATAGGTTCGAAGATTGACACCAAACTGTCGGGGTTCAAACCTACCCTGCTTCTTACAAGTTCAGATTTTGTTTTTTATTTTATTTAATTTTTTTATTTATATTTTATTTAAATATTACACAAGATGACATTAAAATGCGATAACTGTAAAAAGGATATTATTAGCAAGAATTACATAACTTGTACCAATTGCCAGAACTTCTATCACATAGATTGTACAAGTATAGGCGAAAAAAGGTTCTACTTAATGCATACAGAAAATAGAAAAAAATTAAAATGCGACGGTTGTAAATACAATAAAACGCCAGATCCTACTAAAATTCAGGTTAATATTCCTACTGAAAATTCTTTTTATTCTCTCAGTGAAATAGATATGGAAACTTCTGCAAGAATCTTTTAATTATATTACTCAGAGAAAAACAAAAACAGACTTCTCAAAAATCTGTCTACATCGTATATGTCTATTAATGATATCGCTATTGGTTCAAGAAGCTCAAATAGTCTTCCAGATCTCAGTCAAATAATAACTACTGATAATTTGCTAATATTAAAACGGAATTGATGAGGTTACAAACAGAACTTAACATAGCCAACAATGAAATTAAAAACTTAAACGCATTAAATTTAGAACTAAATAGGAAAAATCAAGAGCAACAGAAAATTATAGAATTATACAAAACCATAAATATAGATGAATTAAACACTAGTAAGGCTCTAATCAACCCATGCATGTCTCACCCCGCTCAGCAATCAGTCTGAAAAATTACGAGGTATCCTCTTCCAGAAAGGAATTACCAATGCCTGAAGACTGTAATAAAAAGCACATTGCAACTATACCCATACATGTGAATAAAAGAGACTTCACCTATAGAAATAACAAGAGCGATACATCTAAGCCTCTTAATTATACAGAGGAGCACACATTTAACACCAAACCCAATATATGTATAATCAGCAGTATAAGTAACCACAAGCAATCTTCGGTAATAAGAAACAACCTCATGGAGCAGAGCGCCGCATGCTGTCACTATCGCACACCAGGCGGCGACATAGACCAGCTGTCACGTGGATTGCAGGATGCTTTCATAATTTCACTCTAAATGATTATTGCATACTTATGATAGGAGATACTGATTTTAACGTTTCCAAAAATTATAAAAATATTGTATATATGTTAAAGAAACGCATCTTGGCTGTACACACAAACATTATTATTTGTTTACCGACATATAAATATAGCTATAATTTTAATCTCCAATAAAAGAATTGAACAATTCATTAATTTGTTATACTCGGATAATAAAATACACAAATACTGCTGTATATTGGACTCAAACAAACATTTAGAATATTCATATACTATGTTTCTCGAAATATTCAGGCAAAATAAATATAAATGGTGTTTATATTGTCTTGAATGACTTATATAAATTAATGTCAGATATTGCAAAAGAACAGCCAAACGCAAATATTGTTATTAAAAGTACCTCTTGTCCTGTTAGTCCGGTGAAGGAAAAAAACACCTTGTTGCTCCTTTCGTTCCTTTACAGGATACTAACAATAAACTAAATAATATACAAGCACAAACAGATCTAACTGGTCTTAATATACTTCACCAGAATATTCAGGGCATAAGGTCTAAACTCAACCAGATAGAAGTTCTAATAACTATGGAAAACATTGATATTATGTGTATTAGTGAGACTTTTTAAGGAAACAAGATGTTAATTTTCTACAAATTGGTATAAAGTTGCTGACTCATATTGTAGAAATGAGTCCAGAGGAGGGTCTATTTATGTTAAAAATAGTATGGATTTTATTGCACTTCCCTGTATAAATCAATTAAGCTAGATAAATACCTTGAATGTTGTGGTATACTGTTGCCAGAATTAAATTACATTATTGTTTGCTGTTACAGAACCCAGACTCAAGTTTTGAAATATTTATAAAAACATTGCATTTGTTATTACATAGAATTACAGTACGTTCAAGATATATGACTAAAAAGTAATAATAGCGGTGACTTTAATATTAATCTACTGGAAAATACCCAAATGTTTACTTTTTAAAAATACTGTATTAAAATATAACTTAAAACTAACAATGAACCAACTAGGATAACAATAAAATCGAAAACTTGCATAGACAATATCATAATATTAAAGGTTGCAGCTCAAAAGTTTTACATTTAGGATTATCTGATCACTCTGCACAATACATAAACGTACCATGTAATCAAGGTTATATTGAAAAATATTGGTATGTATAGGAGGAACGAAAATAAGTATTTAATTATCTTTCTAAAATATCTCTCTCAATTAAGTTTTTCTGAAGTTTTCTCGTATCGTGATGTCAATCAGGCGTATAACAGTTTCATTAGCTTATTCAAATTAATATACGATCTTTGCATACCTGTAGAAAAGGTTAGAATTTCTTTTAAGAAAAGTCAAATTGGCAGACAGTTAGCATTAAAAGAGCGTGCAAAACTAAAAGAAACTTATACCAAAAATACTGAAATATAAGAAAACGAATTAATACCGTATTATAAGAAATACTGCAAAATATTAAAACTGTAACACGTTTAGCAAAACAAAATCAAAATAAAATTCATTAAAAATAGTAATAAAAATAAAGCTACATGGTACTTAATAAAAAGCAGACCACTTCACAAAACATATTCAAAACAACTATTAAAATGTGACCATTGATAATACTAATATAACGGATGCAGGTGTATAGCAGAAGTTTTAACACTCACTTTGCTACCATTAACACTCAAACACAGCCACAGATACCTATCCCTACCTTCTACACATCTACAGCCTATATTTATCACCCGTTGACGCAAATGAATTGAAAAAAAAAGTCATAAACCTCAAAAATAAAAAGAGTTGTGGCTACGACAATATATCGATCCAAATTATTAAAAATCCATAGAGTATATTAGTGAGCTGCTTGTTTATTTACTTAATTTAATGATAGAAACTGGTACCTTTCCACATCAATTAAAACAGCAAAATCAAACCTTTGTTCAAAAGGTTCAAAATGTAATATTAAAGACTATAGGCCCATATTTTTTATCCAACTTCTCAAAATATTTGAAAGAATCATCTCAATAGGCTTATAGAGTTTTTCAAAAATATAGCATATTAAATAAAAATCAATTTGGTTTTCAGAAAAATAAATCTACTACACTTGCAATGTATGAAATACTTAAGGAAATTTAATCTTTAAATAATAAAACTTGTGTAGGTTTGTTTTGATATGTCAAAGGCATTTGACTGTGTAATATACGATGTACTATTAAATAAACTTGAAAGATTAGGTATACGTGGTTTGGCATTAAAACTGTTAGAAAGCTATTTAAAAGATAGAGAACAACTCACAGCTATTGAAAATTTGACAAAATCGGTAAAACTTTCGAAGAAGTACAGTCACGCCAGTTAAAATGACACTAGGTTTGCCACAAGGGTATTTTTGGGCCCCTGTTATTTTTTAATTTATGTGAATGACTTGCCAAATGTCACTGACAATAGATGTGTTATGTTGCTGATGATGCTACTATCTTTATACCCGATACTCAAATGAATTTTGAAAATAACATAAATAAAACCTTAAAATAGCAGTCGAATGGTTAATAAAATTAATTTAAACGTGAATCTAACAAAACCAAAATTATTCAATTCAGAAATTACAAAACAAAATCTTTAAATTTAAATATTGCAGATAAAGACACCCAAATAGAAACAGTTGATAACATTAATTTTCTTTGAGTCACCATAGACTGTCATTTAAACTGGAATCCTCACATTGAAAAATAAACAAAAAATATCTAGCTACAGTTGCATTATCCATATTAGCAGAAACAACTTCCGTTGACGTATCAAGGGCTGCATATTTCGGACAGGTATACCCTCTATTAGTTTACGGCATTATTTTCTGGGGTAATTCTACAAACGCAGTCAACATTTATTTTAAAGCGATGTCTGCGGATCATTTATAATATGTACGCAGACGAAACTCTAAGAAATGTATTCAAAGAAAAAGGCTATCTCACTTACTAATATTTACATCTTAGAAATTTCAATTTTATCAAACAGAATAACAACCATTTTCAGATTAAATCTAACTTGAATTCACGTCCAATGCGTAGTCAATATAAGAACAATTTATGTACACCTAAAATTAATAATTACATGTATTATAAGAACCTTTTGTAGGTGTTATTAAAATATTCAATCATCTGCCACCTGATATAAAAAACTATGGACTTGCCAAGATTTAAAATACACCAAAAAGTGGTTAATATGTAATGTGTTTTATAATTTAAATGAATATTTTAATACCAACATTAATTTATATAAAGTTTTATTTAATTATTGCATACCCGATATGGGTAAACTGTGTTACATTTAATTGCAATGTCACCGCAAATTGTACATACACAGCTTATTGGCAATAAATATTCTGATTCTGATTTGATTGATTCATGTTGCCGTATTCACGAGCACTATAAACGTAACGCGTTAGGCATTATTAAAACAAAAGAAACACAAAACGTAACAACAAGAATAACACGTAATAACAAGTAATACCAAGTAATAACAATAAGAATTTTAATAAAACAATTGAACTGTGCTTGCGCATGCGTGTCCAAAGTCAACACGGAACTGTCTCAAAAACTAAAATCAATAATTAATCCTGCCAAAACTGAAGCCTACACTTTGAACATTCCACAGACCGTCAAATGTTATGACATTGCCAACTTTTATTTTATAAGTTTAGTTTCCATATGATCCCTACGACTACTTTTCATATGGAATTTAGAAGAAGAAGTAATTTTTAATACAATTAGAAAATCAATTGTACCCTGACGAAACAAGCAGTTCGTTACTACAAAAATGATATTGAAATTAATAAACGTACTTACTTGGGTTTGTTATCTTTGATTTTGTACAAGAAAATAGAAATAAATGGTATTGAATAATTTAATAGTTAAAATCAATTGCAATTATGATCGACAGGTAATTAATCTAAAAATAATTATTTTACTTTACTTTATTGATTTTCCTTTAATCCATCCAATACTTTGATTTGAAAAGAGGCGTCAAACTATTAAAAAATTACTTGCAAGTTTTATTGTAATTGCCGCCTCTAATTTTATGTCGCTTGCAAACAAATCTTAGTAGGTAAATTTGGGGAATTTCATATATTGGCAACGCTGACGCGAGGTGACACACAGTCGGCCGGGCGGCGGCAGCGCGTGATACGAAGGGGCGCGACGGGGAACGTCAGCTTACTGTGCGCGCACGCTATTGGTTCCTCATTCTTCCCGCGCTTTGAAAAGCGATGTTTCAATGTACAGTCGCACACACAGCTTTCGCACGACGCGCGACGATGGTTTTAAAAAGGAAGGAAAGAAAATTATTTATATCTATTGTTTTATGACTGAACTAGTGAACGAAAAGGTAAATAGAAGGTGAATGGGGAAATTAGCAGTAAAAGTTAAATGTATTGAGGAAGAAACAAAAATTACCATGTGGTCAACCTGATGACGGAAACATTTATCATTCGCATTGATGATGATGATTCTGATGAGTGATGATGAAGTAGCATCCAGTAACACCAATACACCATTGACATTTGGCTTCCATGTTCCATGTTCCAATGGTATAATGGACAGTGTCACCCTTAGCTTAAGTTTTCTTGTTACAAACTACTTTATTTTACGATAGAAATAAAAATAATGCTCAAGCAAACATTATCCATTTTGAATTTCAACCTCTTCCAAAGTTCTAAGTAGCTAGTAAAATTATTATGACTCTACAATAAAACCATTAATTACTATTATAATATTATAAAACAACAGCCTAGTACCATGTAGTACTTTAGAACGCGACTGTACCCATGCGCAGACACACCCTCCACTATCGCTCAGCGTTCTTTTTACGTGACGTTGAGTTTGGCTTCGACGCGGATATTGACCCTAGTCAGCTGATTTTATGGATTATTTATTTTAAATTCCACGCTAATGTTTAAGTATTTTGCTGTTTATTTTAATGAAATTAACGTTTTATTTAACACGATGATTTATACTAACACGATGGAGCGTGAATAAAGCTAATAAAACGTTGTGAAAAGATGATTTTTGACGTGACAACGTCTTATAAATTGTTTGCGGTGACACTTCAAGAAACTGCGTTACGCCCGCTCACGTATGCGCTCACAATGAGAGCGAGAGAGAGCACGCGTCCCTTCCACTCGGCATGGTTAGCCCGCCTAAGAGCGAGAGAGAGAGAGATTAATAAAATTATTTTACCACTCAAAGTCGTTGTCACGTAAAACCGCCCGTATACCGACTTTACAGTAAACCAATTTTTTTTCATCAGAATCGATTTTATATTTCACCCATCATCTAAGATATAGTTAGTAACTGTCGTCTGTCTCGTTTTCGGAGCGTTTCAAAATACCCTGTATACCTTTAAGTCACACTACATGCAACATCTAATTGTACACATTACATAGAAATAATCAATATATCACTAGCATTTTTAAGTAACAGAAACAGAAACAGAAACAGAAACTTTTTTATTCAATATAGATTATAAATAATACTTATTGAAAGTCACTATTTTGTCTAATTACCACTGGTCTGAAAAAACCTCTGTCCTGGGAAGAACCAGCAAGAAACCCAGTGGACTTTTTTTAAATAACAGCTTACAATCATGTATATTACACAATTAACCACACAAACAAATTAGAAACAGCCTGGCAGCGAACACTCATCTTAGGGGTTATTATCATCCATAAATTCTTAAAATTATAATAACTTTTATACAAACTATGTTTAATAAAGTTTTGAATTTTGAGCAGGTCGAATTTTGTATATTTTCTGGGATTTTGTTGTAAAGCGTACATCGCCTCAAGAATGAATTACTGACTCGGTGAGTCGAGTAATGGTACTACTAGCTTGTGTTTGTTCCAGTATTTACAGAAGAATCAATATTTTTGTAACTACTTTTATTTTTGTGTACGTACATTACATTTTCATAAATGTATTGAGAGGCCAAAGTTAATATATTAATTTCTTAAATTTTTGTCTGAGCGACTCTTTAGGTTTTAAATCATAGATTGCTCTTATGGCCCTCTTCTGTAAAACAAATATAATTTCAGTGTCAGTTGCGTGTCCCCATAGCAAAATACCATACGACATTATGCTATGGAAATAGTTAAAGTAAACAAGTCTAGCTGTTTCCACACTGGTAAGATTTCTAATCTTTACAGCATATGCTGCAGAACTAAGTCTGCTAACTTTGATATATGGGGCTCCATTGAAGTCGCGTCTAGTGTTATTCCAAGAAAATGGTGGTATCGACAAGACTCAGTTCCTCCCATTTAAAATTACATTAGTATTTAATTGTTCTGACATTTGGAGTCACGAACTTCATACATTTCGTTTTAGTGCTATTTAAATGCAAGTTATTAACATTAAACCAATTTACTAATTTAGATATAGCATTATTTACTTCGTCATATTTTAATAATTGTCGTTTTAATTTGAAAATTAATGAAGTGTCATCAGCAAATAATATTATTAGGTTATCCCTACTATGTAAGGTAAGTCATTAATATACAAGAAACAGAAAGGCCGAATTGAGCCTTGAGGCACGCCCATTTGTACTATCGACCCGGAAGAGCTCATACTATTAATGACAACTTTTGAGTTCTGTTACTTAAATATGAAACAATTAATTTAAGAGCATTACACACCGTAGTGTTGTAGTTTCCTGATTAATGCATTCAGAACACAATCGAAGGCTTTGATGGCACAGAATATACACAAAGCATCCTGTGAATTCTCCCATGCATTGAAAATATATTTAATCAGCTCAACACCAGCATCAGTTGTCGAGCGACCCTTGTGAAACCGAATTGATTTTATGAAGTAAATTAACATTAAAAAATAAACATTTGATCAAGAAATTTTTCAAAATTTTACTTAGTGTTGGCAGTACAGAAATGGGTCTAAATTATGGGTCTAATGTACTACCAGATTTAAATAAAGTGTATTACTTTACTATGCTTCATCAAATCAGGAAACACACTATATTCGATACTAGTATTAAAAATAATAGCTAGTTGAGGCGCGATTATATCGATTATAGACGCAATAACTTTAACGGAAATGCCCCACAGATCCGCAGTTTTAACATCAATAGTTTTAAAATATTTTACAATATCTTTTGATGATATTTAAATGTAAATGTCTTTGTACACGCATTTACATTTTGTTTAACAATGATTCAAGACGGCAGGAGAAGAATTCAGTGACATAGTGGTTAAGATCGGAATATCCGTAAAATACTTCTCAAAACCATTGCAACATCCTGATCTGATTCCGTTAATTTGTTGTTAAACTCAACGGTAGTTTGAATTGCGAGAGTTGACCACCAGTTTCACTATTAATTATACTCCACGTCATTTTAATTTTATTAGAAGCCGTCTTAATTTTGTTGCTCAAATGCAAAGACTTGGCTTTGGAGCACACTCCTTTAAATATTTTTGAATATTTTAACATATTCCTAAATTCGACGCTGTTATATGACTTTCATGGTAAAGTTCATATAACTTTGTCTGCTCTTATGGACTCCACTGTCGCCCATTCATTGAAAGCCTCCGACTGTTCAAGGAGAACGTTTTAGAAGTAAAAATATTATCAAATTCATTGCAAATAAGTTTAAACACTGTTCCATATAAAAATTAGGATCATTTTGGTATGAAAGTGATGGAAGTTTCTTCACTATGTTACTTCTAAACTTCCAAGCGACTAGCATTTACAGGAACAAACACAATTTTACTCACTTGCTTTTTGTGAACATAAGGTAACGAAACTAACTGTCCACAGTGATCAGAACTCAATTTTTGAATTATATATTTATGCAACGGCTTAACATTTGTAAAAATGTTATCTATACATGTTGCACACATTCAGTAATACGCGTTGGCTCTAAAAATAAATTAAAAAGACCATAAGATTTAAACAATGATCTAAATTTAATATTGGTGGAGGAAGCTTCAGGAGATTGATATTAAAGTCTCCACATATTACAACAGATTTATTCTGTTTATTAAGCAACAAAACTTCCTCCATAATTTTTTCAAAAGTATTGTATATAGAACATGGGGTCTGTAGACGCACACAACAATGAGGTGCTCAAACTCAACACAAGTTATTTCTACAGTTCGCTCAACAGAGAGGCTCACAATATCTTTACGTTCCTTACATGATAATAATTTACTAGCTAATATTAACGAGCCACCTCTTAAAACCGTTTCTCTATTGAACGAACTGACCACCTGGTGATTACTGAAATTAAACATATGTTATAAGCTTTTAACCAATGTTCAGTAATACATAAAATATGAATATTATTGCTATTTAAGAACAATTCAATTTCTAGCTCTTTGCCTATCATGCCTTGTATATTCTGATGCACCAGGTGTAAACAATTTTATTATCACTCTGTGAGTCACAATGAAGGTTTTGTAATACATTCTAAATTATTTAAATTATTATAACTGCTAGAGATTACCTCTATTGTCTCATTTTCTAATTTAAATTACTTGGAACTGATTCCAAATTACATAATAAGTCATTACACTGCTCAAAAAGCAGATGTCGGTGTAGCCAAGTCCTTGGCTGAGTTAATATATAAACAATAAGATAGCACATTTGCTATCTGTCTTAATTATATTTGGATAGGTAATACCTATCTCTAGTCAAAAATTTCTTAATTAAATTATTTATGTCTATTAAATTAATTATATTATTATAATTATAACAATTAGATGTGTTTATATTGTTATTAAATGAAAAGTTATTCATTAATAAATTTAAATTGTATCTTATTTTATTTTCCTGTGGCCAACCCTGTATGTAAGGCAATGTAAACAAGATAATTTTATGTACATTTAAAGTATTTAGATGATCAATATATTTTAATAATTGAGTTTTGTTTACATTGCCCTTCTCCCAACAAGAATTATTAATGTGCTATTAGGGCAAAACTTACTACTAAAACTTTATTCATTATATGACTAAATGATGCTCCAGGCATACAACAATTACTAACCTGATGTCCTTTAAACAGTTATTTAACATTGTGCCAAATTTTTGCCTATGTCATCACAATACATAATAACTTTATTTTTATTAATATTTAAATTACTTTTAAGTTAATATTCTTTGTTAAGGTACTGTCATAGAGTGTAGGTGAAAATAATGAGTCCTTACTGTTATATTATTATATACATATTGTCCCCGATGAACCTGGTATGGAGCGCTGATACTCACTCTGATGTTTAATTAAGGAGTCAAAGCTCCTCATTATACTTACATGACTTTACCAGATCATTCATGGCCAATATGTGTTCTTTTATCTCATCCTGAGCCGATTCATATTTATTTGATATACTTTAGGAATTTTAAGTGATAAAATTGTTAAATATAGACACTATATCAGTCTCATAAATTATTCATATTTTCCACCTCAATTGAATATAATTTAAGTTTATTAATTAATTCTTGCTTTTCTTATATACATTTATATAATTTTTTGACAATTTTAGTTTTAATTAACTTTTGTACTTCCTAATATATTTATTATTTTTATGTATTTCTATTTTTCTTCTACTGCAGGTAATCCTTGCTGCTGTTCTTGATGTGACATAATCATCACCAGTGAAATCGATTGTTGTGGAGGGTTGCAATGATTTAGAAGATTCACATTCTATGAGCTCATTGAACAGACTTTGAGTTTGGGACGTCAAGTTATCTATGTATTGTTTTAATTGCACAATCTGCTCATTAGCTTCACTTTAACTAGACTGCAATGCAGCAATTAATCTGAGGATTCCTCATATTCTTGCTGCATTGGTCAAACTCATCAACTGTTCTCTGAAGTTCATCCTTTTCTTTTAAAACAAAAGTATATTCTTTATGCAACTTAACCATATCACTTTTTAGCTGAGTATTTTTAGCAATTATATTTATTATTCCTTTTCGTTGTCATCCTTTTTACACAACAGCTCACACTGCTCCTTTGACGCCTTGTTCTGAAGCGCCATTTGAAGTTGGTTCTCCAATTGGCGCGTTTTATGTTGTGTGTATTCATTTTACTATTAAGTGTGCAAAAAGAAAAAAAGAAAGAAAACCGAAGAAGCAGAGTAAGCAAATGTCCAGATCTATGGGTTTATTTACAGATCTCAAATTAAATTATCATGTAAATAATTCAAATGAAATCCAGAACAACACTTACTTAAAAGGTAAATCTTAAAATGTTAAAGGGATAACAAGAATAACACTTACAGTAAGTTTAAACGATTACAGTAGTAATTTTATTAAACAGTTACATAGAATAAATTATATTTACGCGAATATTACAAATGGAATGAAACTAGTTATACGGATTTCATCCGTGTTATTTTAACTTTTGATTTGGGAACTTATTAGCACCCATGGTCGGTCCCTCCCCTGTGACAATACGGTATAAAATCCGTGAAACTAGTTTTATTCCAGTTACATGGAGTAATATCGTCTATTAATCATCAAATATATCTCTTTTCTGCCAGGAGTCAGCCTGCAGTTACCACTGTACCTACTTCTGCCAAATAGCTTAGCAGTGCTTGCAGTGCTTTGTCAGCTTGAAGGGTATAGAGAGTCAGCACAATCACAGACTGTGAGGCATACTTTCTTGTTCTCAGAAATCACAAGCTTCTGTCACCTTCTTTGTTTGTTGGCTGCAGGTGTCAGG